>CP092865.1:4765229-4822343 GCA_030710605.1 Cordylochernes scorpioides
GTTCAAATTAATAAGTAAATTGGGTAATGATTGGTAAGTCAATTAGTTATAAGTGCTGCAATCTATCCATTCTGCGAGCTGGAACACGTGTCAGGTACAGGCGTACTGGAATTAGAGGTGTCATGTCAACATGGCGGCTGTAACTGGTGTCATTTTAACACGGCCGCGGTGGCTTTGATGCCGACTGGTACTGCTGGTGTTTATTATTGTTGGCGATGTGGTGAATCATCCTGCTGGCTAGAAAAAAATTCTCTCAGCACAGTGGTACTTGCCTATTTGAAATATAATTTTCTCGGTGTTCGCAAGCGTTGTGTCTCGACGATGTTGCGAACTTAATAAAAAATGTTATTCAATGATGTCAGGTTTAGATGTGAATAAAAGTGCGACTTCAACGTAGACACGCTTTGGTGAGGTGTCACAGGCATGAAGCGTCTTGGGCCTGTTAAGTGAGAAAATTGTTGTGGTGCGCTGTGTGACACTTAGTAAGTGGATTGAATAGAAAGGTGTCACGTGAAGTCTGTTCTTGGTACAGCATCTAACTTGTTTCCGAAAAATAACAAATTTATTAGTCATGGGTGGTTGTTGTACGAAACACATCGAGAATTTTCAGATTGTTATAGAGGTGGTATGTTTATCGTGAAGTCTTTGTGTTCGCGACGATATGGAGCTCGTGTGGCTCGAAATTGGATGTTGTTAAATCGCGCGTTAATAGATGTGGCCAATTGGAGAAAGTGATGGGGAGTGTGTTGAAGTTCGTTCCGAGAGATGTGTGAATTATTAATAATTATGCATGTAAAAAGAAAAGGACGAGGGAGTGTAGCTATGCTGGAATTTTTACTTGTTTTGGGGAAGGACAGTTACATTTCTAGTTGTGCTTTTGAAGATAGTGTATCTTTCGATTTTTATTTAAAAAAATGCGTTTCATCTATGTTTATTAAAATTTGAATATATTTTTTAATCGTTGCTTATGGTAGTGCAAAAATTATACTTGTAAAAGGGCAATGGCATGATAGTGACTTATAATTTGAATGGGGCGTGTACATAAAATAGTGAACATAACAATGATTTTTTGCAAAGTTTTGTGTATTTAATTAAGACATTGGTGTTTTTTGGTATAAAAATAAGGTATTAAGAGAAACACACAAATAAGTTTAGAATTATGATTCGAGTAATTTAAATATAATATGATTTTTTTTAAAACTGTAAGATTGCAAGTAATGAATTAAAATTTATAAGTTGCTTAAAATAAAGTAAAAATTGATAAATGATGGTGTACAAGATTTAAAATTTGAATTGAAATGCTATAAAAATGGTAAAATTTGATTTAAAAATAATTACAGTAAAAATAAACATTATATTTATGGAAAATCAAGTTGTTAGCATGAAGAGAGAGTTAAGTAGATTTTTTAAAAACTCACAGTTTTTTATGATTGTTCAGTCAGGAGACTTGGTCTTTGGTTGTTGTCCTGATGACGTGGAAGGCGTCCCATGTAGAGCTTGTAGAAGCTTGTGACTTCTGTTTGGCGATGGTGGCATGTCGTCTGGATGGTTGCGTTGTAAGGTCGAAGGTGGGTAACTTCTCACCGGCTTATTTTGCGGGATGTTCGGCTGTGTCGTTGGGGGGAGATTGTTTGGTCGGTTCGTTGGAATGGCGTGCTTGTTCCTCCATCTTGCTTCTTGGCTCTTCTATCTATCTGGACAGTCTTTACCTTCTTCGTTGTGGTCTCCTTCGTTGTGGTAATCCTGTCGACTATCTGTAATAATGCGTTGAGTCCTGTCGACTAGCTGTAATAATACGTTGAGGTTTGGTAAGCCTGTTGTAGAATCCTGTCGACTCTCTGTAATAATGTGTTGAGATCCTGTCGACTCTCTGTTATAATGCGTTGGAGTTCTGGTTGACTCTTGTAGAACCTCGTCGACTCTCGCTATAAGTTGTGGCAACCGAGGGTCAAACCTGTAGTAACCGCGAGGGACAATCAGGGGTGGAGAGTTTTCCAGTACCTCGCTGCACCTTGTAGGACCTTTAACAGTTCTCACAAAGTACAGGCAGTCGTGGTCGAGGCAGAGTGGAAAAGCTGGGGATGTCCACACACACAAAAACGAAGCGACACAGTTGAAAGAAAGTTCCTTGAATAGATAAAAAGTTGAGCCAAAAGCAGAGATGGAGATAGGAGTAGCGTTTTTTACTGACTACATGGTGAAATGAGGTGGAACTTGGAGACAGCCGGCGACGCGCTGATGGGGAACTGAACTGACTGCTGTTGCTAAGGCCGGTCTTATTTATACGACAGCTCTGACAAAGAGAATTGGGTCATGCACGTGTCGAGGGACACCGGACACTGGCGACAGTCTGTCGGGGTCCAATCTATCTTTAGAAGTTACTTTGTAAATCTCTCTCTGGCTCTTAACTCAGCTTTTAATCTATTATATATTTTTATTTATTCATCCTCAGTACATTACATATGGGGATACAAGGACACACGTCAATTATGCATATAATTAGTTATAGTTTATAATTAGTTCTATATACAACATGACAATTTTGTTATACGTATTACATAATATAAGGTTATTGGTTTAAATTATCATATATATGTATATAAAATGAGTGAATGATTCAATAAAGTGAGTCAGTTAGCTAAAACGAGTGAGGCGTCCTTCCTCTATTCAAACACCGTGCTACATCGCAGTCTTGAGAAGGGACAACATTCTCGGTAGTCAATCCGCCGGTCTAGTCTCGTAACGTACAGTCATCAACAAGCTCTGCCACATATCGTCATCACCTGAGACCAGAAAGAAGGCTGAAGGAGCTAAAGGAAGTCCTTGCTACCATTGTCAGGAACCAAGCTCCAACACAGATAAAGCACATAGGCTATAGTTATTAACTAATATATGCATCTATTCAAGGCGCCAATTTATAATTGTAACAAATAGTATTTGAATAAAAACATTCAATCGGGTAAAACACGGGCGTTGCCCGGGTCATTCGGCTAGTGGAAATATAAACGCCATTAAGATACTAAATGATTTATATATATCGTATATTTTAAATTGTATAATAATGACACTTTTAGTATATGTCACATATCTTCCAATTAATTAGAGCCGATACCTTATAAGATCATACCCTTTTATTAAAATGTACACCGTTTCTATTTGCTACCACCCCCATATTTTGTATATATGCTATATATTTTTTAAAATAACCTGTACACCCTTATTTGTATTTAAACTAAAATTGGTGACGTCAAAATAAATATCCAAAGAGCGGTCAGTTGGTGGCAGGAACAGAGGGGAAGAAAAAGGCAACGCCCAGCCCATGTGGGCCCCCAGGGACTCTTTATAGACGACCCCTGTAAACAAGACAGGTTTTGGCAGGGGGTCAGCAGCAGATGGTTCTAGGGTGTGTTTCTCGGCAGGCCGCTTCAGTCTGTCTCTGCCTGACTCGGTGATAGGCATCCAAGTTTGTGTCATGGCCTCTATCTCTGTCCCGTGGGCTCTCCCCGATCACTCTCTGTGCTAACATCTAGCCCTGCCTCTGCTACTTGTTGTCCGCGTGTGGGAAGAACATCAACACCGCCTCATGTACACGACTGCCAGTTTATCCATACGTCGGCAGGATCACATTTGCAACATTATTACTTATAAATTTAAATATTAGGATAAATTTTGCCTATTGCTTGATGTTTTAAAATATATATATTTTTCAGTTAGTTTGTATTTGCATATTGACTATTGCTTGTTTCATTTTAGAAATTGTCATATTGGCTGAAATATTTATTTATATAACTTGGATTGGCAAAAAACCTCAAATCCTTTTAATATCACTTTATCATAGGGAATTGTTAATATGAATTATAAACGAAATATAATAAATTAATATAAAAAATAAATAAAATATAAAATTTCAATTTTTCTTGATTTCTTGAATTCTTTACAACTAAGAAACTGTTTTAACACTGATTGGTATTTTTTTGCAGTATCTTTCCCAGACTCATCCTAAAATGACACAAATGATCTCTATATTTATCAATTCATTATGATAAGACAAAGATAAAATATTTTATCAAGTATATACTCTCCAATATAATTATATATTTAGCTATATAAAATAGATCTATTTCGATTTAATAACTTTGTTCTATATCAAGGACGTGGAAACAACCTACTAGCTTCCACCAATATAGGAATTCTCACCGATATTCTTCAAGTACACCTGGGTATGTAAATCTAGTTTTGGTTTTTTAAATATAAAGATTTCTAAAATAAGGTTAGCCGAATTCTCAATGTTCTTAGATTAATGTTTTTTTTTTTCTTTTACCTTTTAAATTCACATTACACTTTGAACTATCTCAAAACTCAGAGAAATACTAGATATTATAAATAAGTTAAATTTAGGAATTCGAAATTACATAAAATATTATGAATGATTGTTAATATCAGAACTTAATGTATTGAAGAAGAAAATCAAATGAATTTGCTCCTCAACACTTTTGAAGTGATATTTTACCTATTGTTTTATTTTTATTCATTTCCTTGTAGAAAGGTTTTTGATATACATGAGAGTGTTACATTATTTAGAATCAGGTTGAAATATTTGTGAAATCGTGATAAATAATAATTTATATATGTCTTAAAATGTGTATGATGAAAGAATAAAATTTAGACCAATTTTTTGATGAGGTATCAACCAGGTTGATGTTTGTGACCAGAATGAAAGGAATATTGATTCTTGCTGCTCTACTGACCTCAGGATGGAGTTCTCTTATTCCAGAGAATCTCAATCCATTGTCTGATGAATACATTGAGGCAATTAACAACCTTGGAACCACCTGGAAAGTAAGTGGAAAACCTATTAGTAGTAACCCATATTTACGTTTATTTCATAATCAGAGAGTAATACTTTGGTCGTAATTATATTTTAGCTTCTCACGAAATTCCTAGATTCAAGCCACCACATTTTTGCTAAGTCAAAAATAAATTATTGTAAGTAAATTTAATAAAGAAAAACATGCACAGGGTGATCTAAAAGTCTTGCACAACTTTAAAAATTAATAACTCCGCGAATATTTGCGCTAGAGGAATGCGGTAAACACCTTTATGTTCAGGATGCAATGGGTTTATTTAGGGCAAAAATTGAAATTTTCAAAATTGATTTCATTTACAATTTTATTCGCTAGATAGCGCTCTTCCAAAATCAGATATTCAGCGGTCAAATTGTTTGTTAAATTGAAAAATTTAAATGATCGACACGTATTTTTCCTTTTTGTATACCAGGAAAGAACCCTAATGATATCAAATGATAAATTAAAAAACATCATTTCGCCAAAAGTAGAAGAATTGGATGACGATTTTTAAATGAAATCCGAGATATGTAAAATATGTTTATGCAAATTAAAACATGTAGAAAAGTATATTTTAGATATTCTGTGATATACAGATATATTGTGAATAGATTGAAGGTTTGAAAAACACTGCTGAAATCAAAACACGATTTTTTGAAATGTTATTATAGTACCAACAATTATGTGATGGCACTACTGATATGATTTCTTGCAATAAGGAATGTGTAGTTTCTTGACAAATTGGCGACACTTGACTATTTAACTGTAAATTTGTCAGGATGAAATAAAGAGAAGGCAACAAAATCTATTTGTCGTGCTCAATCCAAATATCCTATGGGCTTGTCAAATGTTATTATTGCTTTTTATACTTAAAAAAAAATTAAATTGCTTCCCTTCAAATAAAAGTCATTTTTAGATCGACCTTTTGCGTTGAATAACGAGGTAGTAAAATCATTTTTTAAATTATATTTTTGCGCAAAATTTCTAAAGTTAGGGGTGTAAAAATAATATTCTTTATGCTATTTCTTCTAATGAGCGAGAAGCGATCAACTAAACATAAGGGGTAAAATTGTGTCTAGCAGTGTTATTCGAGAAGTTATAACACTTGGTCTGCACGACATAATAAAAGATGTGAGCAAATAACAAACGAAATATTACTGTTCACAAAAATAAAATAGTCAAGATGTGAAAACAGCATTTAATTATCCCCATAACCCAACATATAGAGCTGAAAAATATTGGTAAATAAAATAATACATGGCAACTTATATAACACATGAGGTAACTGCCTTCTCTCTTGTATTAGGTCACAATCCTTGCTCAATGTGGCGCCCTTCATTCTCAAGCACCGCAGACGATAGATGACAGTTTGGACAGCAGTAAATAACATATCTGTTGAAATTGATGCAACGTGCCGTCTGAAAGAAACCTTCAACATGGCCAATGTGGTAGGCCAGCATCGATAAACACCCAACTTGATGAACCCTCATAGATACAAATTGCAAGGCGTCAAGTTTGATGATCTTGGAGGCCACTGGTCTATAAAGTTGCGACTTATCACACGATATTCACCTAACGTGTCCTTCAGCATTTTTTGGCACCGCGGGAGATATGAGGAGGCCCTCCATCTTGCATGAATGTTACTTCGCTTAGTGCTTTTCTGTCCTTGCAATATGGGAATAACCTTTTCTCTTAAAAGTTGAACATAACGTTTACCAGTTACAAAAACGGGTTTAAAAATTCTTCGATTTTTTTCTTCAAAGAAAAATGAACCAATGTTAAAAGAAGAAGTGAATCCACACCAAACTGTAACTCTAACTTTCTCCAAGAGTGCTTTATCCTGTTGTAATGTCATTCCAGAATAAAATTAATTATCAGAGATAGATAAATATTTTTCAAATGAATTAAAATAAATATAATCGATACTGTGAGAGAGTTGAATTAAAAAATTAGAAATTTATTATCTTAAAAATCAAATCGCTGAGAGGATTCCATCAAACCGCATCTAAAATATTGTCGCGGAGATAAATAAAGCAAGGGGAAGTTTGGGGATAATTAGTTTATTAAAAGGGAGAGATAGAGTGTACGACTTACCCCAAGACAGAGTTAATCCTAATGAGAGATGTCAGCTCCCCCCGCCGGCCAGATTCCGCGAACCCCTCACCCCCCCCCTGGTGTCCAGGGATGATTGACAGGCGTCCCATGGGGCCTCTCGTAGTTGGAACCACTGTGCCGCTTGACATTACTTCCTCCTTAGAGAAACAGCGACCCGCTGATTAGCTTGTCTCAGCCCTTGTTCTGGAAGGAAATCTATCACGGCTGGTGTTCCCCAGTAGAATAGAATGTTGTTCTTCAGGGGTCCAGGTAGGGCTTCATCCGAATGACATGGACGATATCCTTGGCTTTCCGTGATCGGGGAGAGGGGGTCCACGGGCTCTACTTCATAGGTAACTTCTGAAAGCTTCTTGGTCACCCTGTAGGGACCGAAGTATCTCTTCAGTAGCTTTTCTGATAGTCCTACTTTCGGATGGGAGTAAAAACCCACACAAGATCATCCTTCTGGTAATAGACTGGAGTATGTTTCTGGTCGTAAAGTCTACGGTCTTTCGCCTGTGATTGTAAAAGGCGTGATCGGGAGAGTTGACGCGCTTCCTCAGCTCTGGTCACAAGTTCTCCAACATAGTCGTCAGAGATCTCATCTGGTAGGTAGGGTAGTACGGCATCGATGTAGGTCTCGGCCTCGCGGGCGTGGACAAGAAAGAACGGGGTGTAGCCGGTCGCCTCCTGTTTAGCAGTGTTGTAAGCAAAAGTTACATAGGGCAAAACTTGGTCCCAGTCCTTCTGCTCAACACCTGTGTACATGGACAACATGTCTCCCAGAGTTTTGTTGAACCTTTCAGTCAGGCCGTTGGTCTGGGGATGGTAGGCCGTTGTAAATCTGTGCACAATTCCGCACAGAGCATTGATCTCTTTTATTACTTGAGAAATGAAATTTCTGCCGCGATCTGTTATCATTTCTCTAGGAGCTCCATGCTTCAAGATGACGTCTTCAACCAGGAACTTAGCTGTTTCGATTGCTCCTCCGTCTGGGATCGCTTTCGTTATGGCATACCTTGTCATATAATCGGTGCACACAATGATCCAACGGTTTCCATCTTTAGAAACTGGAAATCTTCCAAGGAGATCAACCCCGATCTTATAGAATGGTTTTTCTACGGGCGGTATGGATACAAGTTGTCCAGCCGGACGTCGAGGCAATTTCTTCCTTCGTTGACACTCCCGACAATGGCTTACATATTGGCGAACAGTTCTGTAAAGGCCAGGCCAATAGAATCGCTTCTTGACTTTGTCATACGTTCGGGCGAAACCCAAATGCCCAGCTGTAGGAGCATCATGTAAATCTGCCATAACTTCCGATCTTAAGTGTTTAGGGATCATCATAAGCCAGGGTCTTCCAGTTGTGCTATAGTTTTTCTTGTATAAGATGCCGTCGATAATGCTGAATTCCTTTCTGGTGTAGCCCGAGTTTAAATTATCGATTATTTTAGCTAAATCCGGGTCTTTAGTCTGCTCTATATCGGCGTTGGTTAGTGACATCACAGCACTTGATTGATCGTTCTCAAGCGGGCTCCTTGACAGACAATCGGCATCCTTATGTTTGCGTCCGCTCTTGTAGATAACGGTCACGTCAAATTCTTGCAACTTCAGCGCCCATCTTGCCAAGCGGCCAGAAGGATCTTTCTGCCCTACCAACCAACATAGAGAATGATGATCAGTGACAACCGTGAATGGTCGACCAAACAAATATGGGCGGAATTTGCTAATAGACCAGACTACAGCAAGGCATTCTTTTTCCGTTGTAGAATAGTTATTTTCAGCCTTTGTCAAGCTTCTAGATGCATAAGCTATAGGCCGCTCCTTCCCACCTTGTATTTGTAGAAGAACAGCTCCAATACCATGTCCGCTTGCATCCGTGTGTAGATGGGTATCAGCGGATTCATCAAAGTGTCCCAAGACAGGCTCTGAAATTAGAGCTGTTTTAAGGACCTCAAACGCTTTCTCTTGAGCTGCATCCCAATAGAATTGCTTTTCAGTCTTCAGTAGGTCATGCAAAGATCTAGCTTTGTCGGCAAAGTTCTCAATAAATCTTCGGTAATAGGAACATAATCCAAGAAAGCTCCTCAGTTCAGAGATATTCCTTGGCCTCGGAAATTTAGAGACGGCTTCAACTTTATCTGGATCTGGATGAATTCCATTGGCGTCAACAAGGTGTCCCAAAATCTTTATCCTCCTTGATCCAAAAAGACACTTTTTGTGGTTCAAGCTTAGTCCAGCTTTCTGGATGCAGCTTAATACAAGTTGTAGACGACGTAAATGTTCCTCAAAGGTAGGTGCGTAAACTACGATGTCGTCCAGGTAGCAAAGGCACATGTTCCATTTAAGACTGCCCAGAACACTATCTATCATCCTTTCAAACGTTGCTGGAGCGTTGCAAAGACCGAAAGGCATTACTTGGAATTCATACAGCCCATCTGGAGTGATGAAAGCAGTTTTCTCCCTGTCTTTTTCGTCCACTTCAATCTGCCAATACCCGGACCGAAGATCCATCGTGGAGAAGTAACTAGAGCCAGCTAAACTGTCCAAGGCATCGTCAATGCGTGGCAGCGGGTAAACATCTTTTTTTGTTGTCTTATTTAATCGACGGTAATCAACGCAGAATCTCCAGGTCCCATCTTTCTTTCGAACTAGAATAACTGGAGATGACCAAGGACTTTCAGAGGGCCTTCACGATGTGATTTTCAATCATCTTGTTCACTTCATCTTGAATTAGTCGTCGTTCACTTGGTGCTACTCTATAGGGCCGCTGTTTGATAGGAGACTGGTCGCCTGTGTTTATCTTGTGCTTCACAGTACTGGTGGGCTTAATAGGAGTACTCCCAAAGTCAAATATGCCAATAAACTCGTCAAGGCATGAAACAAGCTGTAACCTTTGAATTTCAGACAGCCCTGGATCTAGAGTAAGGTTTATCTTCTGTGACCATTCACGTGACTTTAGCTGCGTTTCTTGTAACTTATCGCTGGATTCAATAAGACTGCAGATATTCCCATTATCATAACTTTCCATGGTGCACATATTCATTCCTGATGGAATCAGTTGCGGCCAAGACGCTCCATTCGCCACCCAAATGCTACCTCGGCCGTGTCGAAATGTAACCAATGAGTTTGGTATAAGAACTTCCTTTCTTAATAATAAGTCCTTAGAAGTTGAGACTAAAACATCTCTAACACCACATATTTCTTCGTTTATCACGCTGATCTTCTTTATTGATTTAGGCGGGATGACAAAGTCGTCGGAAGCAAACAATCTCTGGTTTTCCTCCTCTCGAGATTCCAGGACGGAGGTTTCCCCGAGATGGAGTTCATTTCTGCCACAATCAATTACGGCCTCGGTGCCTTGAAGAAGTCCCATCCAAATATGATGTCATGGCTGCATTCCACCATAACAACGAATTCAAATGAGATATTCAGACCATTAACTTCTATGTTCAGGACACATTTTCCTAGGGTCTCTATTAAATTTTTGTTTGCGGCTTTAAGAATGGGACCTGGTTCTTTGAAGAGAGGTGTCTTTAGTTCGCGTCGAAATTTGTCTGAAATAACAGAAAAGTCGGCTACTGAATCCACCAATGCTTTAATTTTGCGTCCATTTATTTCGACCATAACAAAATTTTCTTTTAATTTAGCGGCGATGTACCCTGGAGGATTTTCCTCAATGGCGACCTCACCCCCGTTAGAAGCCGCTCCACTTAGTTTTTCACATTCTGAGGCATGGGAGAACGGCTGAAACGACGGGCTGGCGACTGGGATTGTCTTCGGGCTGGCGACCTTGCGCGGCTTGGATGTGGGGAAGAGCTCCGGTAGAAGTACGTCGAGGTTTGGGGCGTTACATAGTCGTCGTCGGCGTCATATCTCGGGGGTCGACTCGAAAATCCAACATTTCTTCCTTCTCCGCCATTCCTTGTCCTGGCTTCAGCAAAGACCTGCCGTCGTTCCCTACAATAACGGACGACATGTCCGGGTCGTCCGCAGTGGAAGCAGATAGGTTTGTCGTCGTAGGTTCTCCAATGTTCCGTCTTTCTGGGTTGGGTTGGTCGGTCGATATTATAATAGGGCGTTCGTGGTTGTTGTTGTACCACGTTGACTTGTGGTCTGGTAGGTTGTAGAGCACGGCTGACCTCTTCCCTCACAGTCTGTTCCAGGGCGTTCACCTCTCGGAGCGGATTGATCACTTCAGGTGCTGAGAAAACCTTTTGTATCTCTTCTCTAACGATGCGGCGAATTAAGCCGGCCAAGTCGTCTGAGTCGTCAACACACGAAATGGGCATTACGTTTGACAACCTGGCGAATTTCGTACGGCCGATCCGGCGCTGCTTAACGGTTGTCAGATGACGGCAGAACTTCAGGATCTCATCTACCGTCTGTATGTCTTTCGCCACCAATACCTGGTATGTGTCCTCCGAAATTCCCTTTATAATGTGAGCAACTATCTCACCTTCTTCCATGCGAGGGTTCACCTGGTGGCAGAGACTAAGAATCTCCTGGATGTATGACTCGCTGGATTCCTCGGCCTTCTGTGCTCTTGACTTCAGAACTTCCTCGGCGCGTCGAGCAGAATCCTCTTGCAGTCCGAACACACCGCGGAATGCGTCTTCAAAGCTTCTCCACGAGTTGAGTGATTCTTCGTTATTATCAAACCACCTTCCAGCAGTTCCGTTCAAGTAAAATACGACGTTGGCAAGCTTCATGGTCTCGTCCCATCTGTTGTACTTTGACACTCTCTCGTACTCTTTCAACCACTGTCCAGGGTTTATATTTCCATCTCCAGAAAAGGTAGAAGGATCTCGTTGGCGCTGACAAGGGAGGTAGGATCCGCTAACAGTAGGTCTGTGGTCGTCTTCCATTTCTATTCGTTGTGGCAAAGGTTGAAGAATTGGTTCACGTCCCTGTAGACGTCGACTTCTTCGAAGTTCCGCCACGCTACCCAGCGTCTCCGCCAAAATATGTCGCGGAGATAAATAAAGCAAGGGGAAGTTTGGGGATAATTAGTTTATTAAAAGGGAGAGATAGAGTGTACGACTTACCCCAAGACAGAGTTAATCCTAATGAGAGATGTCAGCTCCCCCCGCCGGCCAGATTCCGCGAACCCCTCACCCCCCCTGGTGTCCAGGGATGATTGACAGGCGTCCCATGGGGCCTCTCGTAGTTGGAACCACTGTGCCGCTTGACAATATTATTATTTCTTTGCTACGTATTTTAATATGCAATTACCTATTGTACATATCTCGGATTGCATTTAAAAATCTTCATCCAATTCTTCTACTTTTGGCGAAATGGTGTTTTATTAAATTATCATTTGATTATATTAGGGTTCTTTCCTGGTATTCAAAAAGGAAGAATACCTGTCGTTCAGTTATATTTTAAAATTTAACGAACAATTTGACCGCTGAATATCTGATTTTGGTACGGCGCCATTTAGCGGAAACACTTTTAAATTAATAAATTTCGAATTTTTAATTATATGCCATAAAAACCCAATTGCATCCTGAACACAATGGTGTTTACCGCATTGCTCTAGCGCAAATATTCGCAGAGTGATTAATTTTTAAAGTTGTGCACGACTTTTGGATCACCCTGTATATAATTATCTATTAACATATATAGGTACCTCTCCTTTTATTACGATTTGGAATAAGACATTACATTTAATATTCTAGTAAATATTCACTAGTGTTTAGAAAGAATGGCTCACAATACCTGTTTAAAGAATCCACACTTCATATGTCTAATGAGTCACCTCTCACTTTATTTTTAATTGAAATTTTAAAATAATGTATCTTTTTCAGATGCAAAGTTTGACTTAAAATTCTAAGAAAATGAGGTGTTTCAAACTTTTATTTATGTCCAGGCTGGGCGCAATTTCGCCGAGGACACCTCTTTAGACTCTCTTAAAAATCTGTGTGGAGTAATCAAGAAAAATGGAGATAATCTTCCAACAAGATATCACGATTCTGAGGGAGTTGAAATTCCAGAGAGTTATGATTGTGAGGGAAGCATGGAGCCAGTGCAAGTCTGTTCATCTGATCAGAGATCAAGGACCCTGTGGATCCTGCTGGGCCCATGGAGCAGCGGAGGCCATGTCTGACCGGATCTGTATCGCTTCCGAGGGTAAAATCCAGGTGGAGGTGTCTGCCCAGGACTTGACTTCATGCTGCCAGTCGTGTGGAAAAGGGTAATTTATAAATATTTATTTATAAATAGCGAATGTACCCGGCTTCATTCAGTTTCTACCACACGGAAATTTTTCAGAGAGAACATTTGATAAAATATTTTTTTCTCAAAACATCCGCTTACTACTGAATCCACATTTCTAAAGATAATTTGGGGCTTGTAACTCGCTCCACTGAATACACCAAATAGATCATTGGGATATTTGCATGTTAGTAGCATTATATATATATATATATATATATATATATATATATATGAGAAAACAATTTTAAAAAATAATAAAAATATCAGGTGTTATATCAAAAATAATAAAGGCATATCCTGACCAAAAGCGATGTGCTTTTTATATGGCAGAGCGCCATCTTGTGGAACAGATATCAACTAAACATTTATTTAACCTGCACCAACGCTCTGATATATAAAATGCTCATTTAGGCGGTTAGGATATTCGTTCTTTATTTTCAAAATGATATCTTCAACCTCTTGTCTTTTCACAAACAATTATATATTTGAAAAAATAGTACAAATGTAATATTGTACTGGGATAAGGTGCATGAATTAAGAAAAAGGCATCTCCTTATCGTGCAACTGATATATATAATTTCTAAAAAAAAAATTTAGAACGCTCATTGGACGCTTTATTGGCCTGGTGTTGTTTACTTCGCCTCGTATTTACTCCGCGTGAAAAAAGTTCTTCAAATGAAAAAAAAATGAATAGCCAAAAATACTAATCAAAATGTAGCCAAAGATTTTCCTTAGGTTTATATAAAGCGACATGCCAAATTTGGTACCAATTGGTTCAGGAGTTTTGAGTTTATCGGGAAAGAGAAAAACAGACATTGACCTTTATATTGTACTAGAGCGCCATCTGTTATCAAATTATAAAACTATTTTAGTGGCGTATTATTCTTTTTAAATAAAACAATTTCTACTGTCCTTACTGCGATGAAAAAATTATTAAAGGGAGGGCCTGGCTCATCAGTGGTGAACCCTCCCAGCGGTTTAGCCAGTTTAATCTACCATACCGCTGTTATATTGCATTTTTGGAACTTCCTTTTATAGGTGACCGTTGTAAGAATCTTGGAATGGGTATTTTAGAATAACACGCCACTAAAATAGTTTTATAATTTGATAACAGATGGCTCTCTAGTACATCATAACATTATTGTTCTAATAAAAGACACAATTTGATATTTGCGGAAGAGCGATTGCTCGAAGCATATTATATATTTATAATTATATTTAATTCTGCTGTCCTAAAAGCTTATGTCCATAGTTCTTCTAAAATACCCATTCCAAGATTCTTACAACGGTCACCTATAAAAGGAAGTTCCAAAAATGCAATATAACAGCGGTATGGTAGATTAAACTGGCGAAACCGCTGGGAGGGTTCACCACTGATGAGCCAGGCCCTCCCTTTAATAATTTTTTCATCGCAGTAAGGACAGTAGAAATTGTTTTATTTTAAAAAGAATAATACGCCACTAAAATAGTTTTATAATTTGATAACAGATGGCGCTCTAGTACATCATAACATTATTGTTCTAATAAAAGACACAATTTGATATTTGCGGAAGAGCGATTGCTCGAAGCATATTATATATTTATAATTATATTTAATTCTGCTGTCCTAAAAGCTTATGTCCATAGTTCTTCTAAAATACCCATTCCAAGATTCTTACAACGGTCACCTATAAAAGGAAGTTCCAAAAATGCAATATAACAGCGGTATGGTAGATTAAACTGGCGAAACCGCTGGGAGGGTTCACCACTGATGAGCCAGGCCCTCCCTTTAATAATTTTTTCATTGCAGTAAGGACAGTAGAAATTGTTTTATTTTAAAAAGAATAATACGCCACTAAAATAGTTTTATAATTGACCTTTATATATAAGATAAATAGAAAAATATTTGAACAGGAAAATATTAAAAAGACACAAGTCTAGTTGTGTGCGTTGTTCTAGAGCTATTCCTCTATTCATATAAATTATAAACAAATAAGTATAATATATAAATAAATTAGCTTCACCTACTGTTTTAAAGATAGGAATCCCTTTTGAATATTACTACTCTGATCAAAAAGTTCCGACACTTTGCTCATAAGTTAAAAAAAAAAACTTTATTATTCTACCAAATTCAAATTGTCCTCTTCAAAGTAGTCCCCGTTGGCCGCGATGCACTTCAGTCACCTTTTTTTCCAGTCGGCAAAACACCTCTTGTAGTCTGTTTTCGGGATCGCCTTCATGGCCTTCTTCGATTCCACTTTGATTTCTTCTATGCTATGAAATTTCCGACCCTTTAACTTTTTTTGAACTTTCCAAAAAGGAAGAAATCGCAGGGGGGCAAATCGGGACTGTAGGGGGGTTGGGGGAACACAGAGGTTGAGTGGTCCTGCAGGAACTTCGAGATTTTGAGGGCTGTGTGCGCCAGCGCGTTATCGTGGTGGAGGATCCACGACTTGCTCCTCCACAGCTCCGGCCGTTTCTGCCTGATCGCTTCCCTCAATCGCCTCAAAACTCCCAGGTAGGAGTCAGCATTTATTTTAGAGCCTTGTTGATGAAATCCATGATGAACGATGCTCTGGTAGTCGAAGGACACCGTCAACATGACCTTGACTTTGCTGGGAGCCTTCCTTGCTTTCTTTGGTCTCGGCTTATTTTTGAAGCGCCACTCCGATGCCTGTTGGGTAGTTTCCGAATCAAAGCCATAAATCCATGTTTCGTTTCCAGTAATGACCCTCTTCTTCAGCAATTCGGGGTCGTCGGTTGTCGCTTCGAGATTGAGACTGGCCGTTTCTTTCCAGGCGTTCTTTTTATCAAAAGTCAATATCTTTGGGAACGAGAACGGCGTTAAGTCTTCTCAATCCCAAAATGTCCCTTATTATCGATTGAGTCGACCCGAATGATATCCCTGCTCCTTCGGCGACCTCTCTGACAGTTATTTGTCGGACTTCACGCACCAGTTCCAACACCTTGTCCACTTTTTCAGGCGTGGTTGATGTGAACGGTCTCCCGGAACGCTCGTTGTCGGCGGTCTCTTCCCGACCCTCCTTGAAGCGCTTGTACCACTCGAAAACTCGTCTTTGGCTCATCACGGCATCCCCGAAGGCTGTTTGCAATATCCAAAAAATGTAGGCACCCTTGAAACCGTTTTTCACACAGAACTTGATTCAAATTCGTTGATCCTCCATTTCGGTAACTAACGAAATCGAAGCACGGGCAAAATGGCTTCACTTCGAACAGCCGCGGCTCGCGATGTTGTAGCGCGTGATTTTTAAAAAATTGGCAGGTCTCCAAGCCAAGCGCGACGCTTGCGTTTGCCACAAACTGGAAGAAATATATTGGGTTTTCAGGATTTTATGAGCAAAGTGTCGAAACTTTTTGATCAGAGTATTACAATGAATATATGGCTTTTACATTTTTCCAATCCAAAGTTTTAAGAACTTCAAAACTAAAAGTATGTTAAGTTTTTATTTCTCCTTAATAATACATTTAGAAGTTTGGATGATATTTTAAAGTATTCCTATGTTATTTAAGAATTTTCGATTTTGTGTTGATAAATATTTGAAACAATATATTAAGACATATTTTCCCTATTTTAGGGTCTACTTGAACTGTAAATTTATTTTTATATTGAATAACCATTCATGAAATAATATAAATATGCAAATTATGTTTCAGGTAAAAATGTTTATCAAGTTCCTCAAGATGAAGAACAGATTCAACTCGAAATCTTGAAACATGGATCTATTTCTGTGGCGCTAGATGTCTATAGTGATCTGTTGAGCTATAAGAGTGGTAAGTTAAGAAAATATAGAAGAATTAAAATAACTGATTAATCATTTCTGAAATATAGGGGTCTACCAACATCATTCCGGCCATCTCCTAGCTGCCCATGCTGTCAAGATGTTGGGTTGGGGAGTTGAGAATGGAGTGAAGTACTGGCCACTTGCCAACTCCTGGAATCCTACGTGGGGAGAAAAGGGTAAGTCAACAAAAGTTATTATTATAAACAAAAAAAATCATATTAACTTTTTAATTTAAAAATTTAAACTTTTGAATTAATGATTATTACAAATACGCATCGAATTTTAAAATAAATTTCGGAAAAATAGTTATGATTATATAAAAAATTTAGAATCGACGTGAATTGGGGAAAAATTGTTTTGCTTGAAAATAAATATGCCAAAAACAAATTTTATTGTCATTAATATTCAAAATTCTTTATTAATATATATATACAGTATAATCCCTCTTTAATATAGATTTCAATAGACCTGAAAAATCCGCATTAAATAATATATAAAATTTAATAAATGACGTATATTTTGTTGAATATAATGATTTATAACCTAAAATTTATTCAATATACACGATAGGATCAAAAAGTTCTCGAACTTTTAAAATATGAAACAACTTTTGAAAAATGTAAAATCAATTTTACTGTAAAGAACAAAGCCTAAACTATCATTTAATTTAGCAACGCCAGTAAATGCACAAGCGTTGTTTTCATTTTAGGCATATTTTTGTTATAAGTATTTAGCTCTTGTCGGTTTCTGCAATGTAATTATTTGAGCAAAAGTAAACTATCGAATTTTGTGAAAAATTAAAATGGTCTTCACAGAGACATTAGCATTAATAAATAAAGCCTATGGAGACAAAAAATAGTCACGAACACAAGTTTATTTCTGGTATAAAAGTTTTAAAGAAGGCCGTAAGAGCATCGCAGATGATTCAAGGTCAGGTCTGCCATTAACCTCAACAATGGATAGCAATATTGGACAGGTACGTGATTGTTGCTGATAGAAAATATACTATTGATAATATATCAGAAATACTTGGAATTTTGTATGGTAGTTGCCAAAAATTATTTGTGAACATTTAAACATGAAAAACGTTGTGGGTTTTTTGTCCCCCGAAATTTAACAGATCAACAAAGAGAAACCAGATTATCAATTTGCAGATATTTAATTGAAACTTCAAATATTGATTCAGTTTTTTAAAAACATTAATAACTAGTGATGAAACGTGGTGCTTTCTTTTTGATCCAGAAACCAAAAACCAATCACTCAAATGGCACACATAAAGTTCTCCTAGGAAGAAGAAAGTTCGTATTGACAAGTCCAAAGGAAAGTAATGCTTGTAGTGTTTTCGATTATCAAGGACTTGTCTATTATGAATTTATTAAAAAAGAGGTTTACTATTAATAAACAGGTATACAAAAAAATACTTGTGCGTCTCCGTGATGCGATAAGAAGAAAAAAAAAACCACCTCTTTAAATCAAAACAGTGGAAATTGCTACATGATAATGCCCCTGCTCATAGAGCTATTATTGTTCAAGACTATCAGCCAAACACTCTGTAACTGTCTTCCCGCATCCTTCTTACTCTCCTGATATACCCTCAGCTATATCACAATAAATACATACCAGAGAAATATTACTGTATTTAGAAAGCAACCTCATGATTTTCAAACATTCTTATTCATTTCAATTTTCATAAAAATATAAATCAGATATTTTTAGAATAGATTTTACCGATTTATACATATTTGAAGCCTTTCCATATATAAATGCTTGTTTATAATTCAATAACTCCCTACATTTAATTCTGTTTTGCTAACCTTCCTTATCATGTTTTCAGGTTACATCAAGATCCTGCGAGGCAAGAATGAATGTGGTATTGAAGAGGAGGGATTTGCTGGTGAACCCGACCTTTCAAGAGGATTATACAACTCAAGATTATAATCACTTCCGAATTGAGAGATTTTATTCATGAATAAATAATTTCTAATATAATAATTTGTAATATTTTATTAAATTTTTGATAAATTTAAAGTATAATTTTTTTAGTGGAACTAATTTAAAAAGCCAAGGCTCACCATCTTTGATTTCTAAAACGGTATCAATCTATAGACCAATATATATATATATATATATACATATGAGTTTTTTCTTTGGTCCCGTGAGGCCATAAATAGAAAATATTCGTGTAAAAAAGATGCAGTGAGTTTATCAAATATAGATGTTCTAATCAACATGGTTATGAATTAGATAGAGTACAAATTTCAGCCAACTCTGATTGCGGTTTAAAATAATTGAGTTTTTTTTTTTTGTTGCTCGCGCCTGTCGTGATAGCAGGACCTTTTTAGAATATAGATTCTCTCTGGGTTCAGGGTAGGTATTTTAAACAATTTACGGGAATTCAGTCACTTATTGTCACTGTCAACAGCCTAAACAGCCAAACTGTTACCCACGTGTCTTTAATGATTCATATATCCACGGCAATAGCCTAGAGTCAAGAAAAAAAATCATTTTCCAGTTATAAAATTCATTTACACAAACAGTACAACATTGTAGACAAAGGAATTAGCTGTCAACTCGGCGACCATGGCTTAGGCTATCCTTGACACTAGCTTACAGACAGGAACATTTTCATATGTTGTGGTCAACGATGAACCTGGACCCAGGGATGGCATGACGTGATGTTTTCAGATGAAATCAAGTTCTGTTTACAGCACCATAATGGCCACATCCTTGTTTGGCGTATTCGTAAGGGGATCGACAGCTTGCTCTTGATATTGTCATACTAGCCCATTACCTGCAATGATGGTATCGTGTGCCATTGGATACATGTCTTGGTCGCCTCTTCTTCAAATTGTGAAACTTTGAACAATCTTTTTTTTTTAATTTTATTAATTCTCAATACTCGCATGTTACTCATATGTATTTTTTAAATTAAAATATGGGAAGCGATATTTTTCAATAGGATAATGCCTGAAAGGGTGTTAACTAATTTTACGGACTTCAAAACACAAAGAAAATGTTTTTTGACACCTCGTCCAGCACTGTTCCCTGAAATTTCACCATTTGGGAACATGTAAAGTAAATCTGCCATAACTTTCGATCTTAAGTGCTAGGGAATCATCATAAGCTAGAGGAATTTGCTAACAGACCAGACTACAGCAAGGCATTCATTTTCTGTTGTAGAAAATTTATTTTAATCCTTTGTCAAGGTTTTATATGCCTAAGCTATAGGCCTCTTTTTAAAACTTGTATTTGTAGGAGAATAGCTACAATACCATGTCCGCTTGCATCCATGTATATGGGTATCAGTGGATTCATCAAAGTGTACTAAAATAGATTCTGATATTAGTGCTGTTTAAAGGACTTCTAACGATTTCTTTTGAGCTGCATACCAACAGAATTATTTCTCAGTCTTCAGTAGGTCATGGTAAGATCTAGCTTTTTCCGCAAAGTTCTCAATTAATATTCGGTAATAGTAAAATAATTTTAAAAACTCCTCAGTTCAGATATTTCTTGCTCTCAGAAAGTTAGAGATGGCTTCAATTTTCTGGATCTGAATGAATTCCATTTTCGTCAAAAGGGTGTCCTAAAATCTGTATCCTTCTTGATAAAAAAAAAAAAAAAATTTTGGTTCAAGCTTAGTTCATTTTACTGAATGCACCTTAATACAAGTTGTAGACGACGTAAATGTTTCTCAAAGGAAAATGCGTAAACCACGATGTCGTCCAGCTAGCAAAGGCACATGTTTCATTTAAGATTCCCCAGAACATTTTCAATCATCCTTTTAAACGTTAAGGGGAGCATTTCAGAAACAAAAAGGCATTATTATGGATTCATACATCCCATCTGGATGATTAGGACTGTTTTCCCCTTGTCTTTTTTTGCCCACTTTAATTTGCCAATACCCGGACTGTATATCCATCATGAAATAACCAGCTAAACTGTCAAAGATATCGTCAATTTGTTGCAGCAGGTAAACGATTTTTTGATAGCCATTCACTTTACATTACTGGATGAACTTATATTACATCTTTCAAAATATTATTTTTTAAATCTGTCCAAATCAAAAAACCGAATTTATAGAAATTATCTTCAAACAACGCATTATTAAGAGAAAATTGCTTCGAAATTACATTTTTTACTCACTAAGAAGAAAAATTTTAAACAAATATCCAGTTCCTCTATGGGGAGTTTTCTCTCCCTCCTAGAAATGATAGAGCTGGATCATTAGAAAAATAACCAAAGCAGCCAATGTCTTAAAGTGGTGCACATAGATTGCACCAGAACAGTACACCCAGTCGAAATGGAAACCCTATTTCTAAATTGATATATAATGCATAACATTAATACACCTATCCCCCTATTTACACGGTACTTGTTTTACACGTTTTCGCTTTTACACGGTTTTCCAAATAAGTATTTTTTTTTGTTTTGTTTTATCGCACTTTACTAAATGCTACTGTGATAGAACACATGCGCTGTGTGCACATCTCACGAGGAATCCCGAGCTTATGTGCTGACTACATATTTTAACCTGTCAATGCATTTTTTATTATTTCTGTGTACACCTATCTCCCGATTTACACGTTTTTCTCAGGAACGTATCTACCGTGTAAATCGGGGGATAGGTGTATAGATAATAAATAACAATTTATTTAGCCGATATCAAAAAGAACTCCCCTGGCGGCGATATACAGATCTGAACATGACTTGGAATTTTAAGTAATGGGTCGCAGATCTTTTGGCGACAATCGTTCCCGTTCTCGGCGCAGCGATCGCTACTGCAACTTCAAGTTGTGGCAGAGCCTGTGCGTGTAGCAAAAACCCTGGCCTGGAAAATATACCACACACTGTATTCTATCGGGTTGAGATCGGGTGAGTAGGGCGGCTATTCCTCCGATGTGTCGAATTCCGGAAAATGGGCCTGCACCAGTTTTGAGTCAATTTTGCCTTGTGAGCTGGATTCGAGTCCTACTGGAAGGTTAAATCCTCATCGTCTTAGTGCTATAGAGCCTACTGGGGCACGACGGGGTCTCGAGAATGTCGTGGTTATCATGTTTCGGTTGATTTTGACCCCTGATCCAAGAAAACGAGTGGTTCTTGCCACTGGCGCAAATACGGGCCATACCATAACCGACTGCCGTATTTTGACTGTGTTCAACGATGGCCTTGTTCAGGGAGCCTCAGCGGACCAGTTATTGGCGTTTTGGGTGCAAGGCGTCTTTTCGAGGGCGAACAGCTTTTCGTTCTTGAATAGGATGCGCTCCCATTTCTGACCTGTTACCCGATGCTTGAGTTGGGCAACATCTCTCTAGGCATACGCGCCTGTTCCTATCCGTGAGGAGCTCAACATTTTGAAATCATACGACTTGAGGTTGAGTTCCTATTTCGCTATTCGATTTACCAATGACTTAGCTTATGTCAGTCTCACCGGTGATTTTTCTCATGGACACCCTCGAATTTTGTTGTAGTCGTTTTTTGATGATTTTAAGGTGTGCGGATGTTGTTGCGTTGTGCTTCTCTTCCTCTTCTGGCACGGTCTCCTTCATGGCCGAGCTCATTTAAGCTATTAATGCCATATGACACAGTTTTTAGGGCATTTTGATCAGCATAACAATTTCACATTGAAGCATTCATTGACAAAATAGCTCAATAAAGTTTTTGGACATCCTAAAAACACGACAAATGAATATGCGTTTCTAAGACTATAGACATGTATATCTAAATTGAAGATATATAAAAGTGGTATAATGAAGATTGCTCTCCTATTTCCATATTTCAATATAAACTGAAAAAAATAATTTCTACTCTTATATGGGATATTTTCGTTGAGATGTTGCAAAATTCATATTTCATATTTCATAATTCATATTTCATATTTCATTGTCACCTAAAGAGCCTAAAATTTGACCAAATCGTTTACATATGACCATTTTCTATATCAAAATATTTTTGTTTTAATGTCCATCCATACAGCGTTCAAAACAACAACTACTCACCCGTGCAGGCACGGTCACGCTCCGCTGCGTCACGTGGGAAAACATAGTACATGTTCTGTACATGTTCTCAGCACATCCCCCTTTTTAAGATTTGAAATATATATATACATTACAAACTTTAAATGCATAATATAATTAATAATGAAGGCGATCCACGGGTTTAACAATTCGTCCACTCCGGGTTCTTATCTGGCCGTCTTCTGAGTCGTTAGAGGGATAATCCACAACTGGGGTCTTTTCATTTTCAACCAGTTCCTCCCCCGAAAAGGTCGGCGTTGATGGGTCGGCTGGATATTGCACTGTAACTCCTTTTCGTAGATGGAACCTGTTTCGACGTAAAGTCCCAACTGGAGTATCAACCATATATGACCTTGGTGTCGATGCTTTCTTCTTTACAATCCCCCAGTTTCGCATATCTGTAATCAAAACCGTGTCACCTTCGGATAGCTCCTCCATGTCCGTAGCTCCGCAGCGTCGATCATATCTGGATTTCATATCCTTTCTCCTTCTCCCCTCCTTTCTTTTCAGGGTCTGAGAGTCCACCAACTTTGGATTAAGATTCTCTGGTGCAATTGGCAAGATCGTTCGGAGTTTACGTCCCATGAGAAGCTCAGCAGGGCTGTAACCGTTCTCCAAAGGGGTCGATCGATACTCCAGGAGTCCAAGCGATGGGTCTTGATTTTTTCTTGAGGATCAACTTAGCAATTTTCACACCTGCTTCTGCCATCCCATTGCTCTGCGGGAATCGAGGACTTGAAGTGACATGTGTGAAACCGTACTGCCTTGCGCAATTTGCAAACTCACGAGCAGCTCCAAATTGCGTCCCATTATCGCTTACAACAGTTTCTGGTATTCCTTGTCGGGCAAATATGGATTTGCAACTACGCACCACCACATTGGCTGTGAGCCGATCCAGCTGAATCATTTCAGGAAAGCGAGAATAATAGTCAATGACGACTAGATACCACTTATTCTCGAACTTGAACAAATCCATTCCAATCTTTTGCCACGGTCGTGTAGGAAAGTTGGTTGGTATCAAAGGTTCATGTTTTGAGACGGCTTCCTGGATACAGACACTGCACTTTCTGACCGTTTCCGCGATCTCTTTCGAAATTCCAGGCCACCATACCGTCTCACGTGCACGAAGTCTTGTTTTTGTAATCCCGAAGTGCCCAGCGTGCAACTTATCTAGGATCTCCAGTTTCATACTTGCTGGAATAACAAGACGACAGCTATGCATCAGTAGTCCATTTTGAACGCCGAGTTCATCCTTGACATGCCAATAAGAGAGCAGAGCCTGTGACATCTTCTTCTTATCTGGCCAGCCTTGCACAAGGTAGTTGACTACTGCTTTCAGGGTCGTATCTTCTTGTTGAGCTTCAAAAATCTTCGTCAAGATCTCGTCTTTGTCGAGCTCTTCCAATCTTGTTTTGAGCTTTTCCATCAAAGGTATTGTTACCCGTCGAAGAGTATGCACAGCATATGGTTTTGCTCAAGGTTTCAATTTGATTTCGTAAGGGTTTCCGATATGTCCCAGTCCTTCAAATACTTCAGGGAATTCCTTGATCGGGTTAATTCTCGTCGCAACCACTTCAATCCGCCTCGCCAGGTTCAAGAGCTCACATGCTCGGCGACTCAGAAGAGGTTTACTCAAACGACGAATGACATAAATCTTCTCCTTGATTTCATAATTGCCATTTCGCAGCGTTGATATAAACATACCCACAGTCTGAAGTTCGGAGAATTCAGCAGCTCTAATGTTGATATCACTTTTCACTAGTCGTTGCTGTCCCATTATCTTCTTGAAGAGACACAGAGGAACACATGTAACATCCGCCTGGGAGTCGAGCTTGAACTTCACCTGTTTCCCGTTCACTTGGATTTCTGCTGTCCATCGCCTCCTGCACTCGCCTTCATCATCATCGAGATTAGATGAATCCTCCACAGCTGAGACCTCCAGGAGAAAATCAATTTCTTCATCAAGTTCAGAAACAGCTTTGACTTCCGCAGTCTTCGCCTGCTTATCTGGGCAGCAATTTGCAAAATGGCCCGTTTTTGAACATAGGTTACATCTTTGTCCTTCAGCACGGCAAGCCTGTCCTTCCCTGTGGGTGAAACCTCCGCATTTTGGACATCGTGATCTTGTTTTGGCTGACTTCTCCTTCTTCCTCGAAGGCTGCTGTTGTTGTTCGGTGATTGTTTCTTCGAGTTGAACTTCACCTGATTGACCTTTTGGCTTGTTGAGGGACGCTGCAGGTCGACTTGCTGCTGTCGAACGGCTTTCTGCTGTCGAACCATTTTCACCGCCTTTTCCAAAGTCAGTTCGCTGTCCAACTGCATTCTTTCAGATAAAGCTTTGTCCCTCACTCCAACCACTATTCGGTCAAGGATCAACTGCTCATGAAGACCCTCAAATTCGCAACTATCAGCCAATTTGTACAATGAAGTGATGAATTCGTCCACTGGCTCCCGATCCTCTTGGATTCTTGAATTAAATTTCGCACGTTCGTAGATAATATTCTTTCTGACACAGAAGTGGCTGTCGAACGCCGCGAGGACAGAATCAATTTTCGTTGCCTCTTCCTCCTTTTCGAACTTGAAGGTCCTGAATATATCATCCGCGCGGTCACCCATCAAGTACATGAACAAATCGATCTTGTCCGCCTCCTCTTTCTTCTTCATTCCACTGACCACGAGGTATCGTTCGAATTTCTTCCTCCATTTGGGCCATTCGTTGGGAGTCGAGAAGTCGAAAGTTTCTGGAGGTTGAATCTGAGCCATGTTGATTATCTTCCAAGGTACACAAAAATCGATATTTTGCAATATACGGGTTCGTATTTTATCCAGTTATCGCTGCCACCATGTTTTAATGTCCATCCATACATAGTTCAAAACAACAACTATTCACCCGTGCAGGCACGGTCACGCTCCACTGCGTCACGTGGGAAAACATATGTACGTACATGTTCTCAGCACAATTTTAGCCGACAAAACTCTTTCAACACTTATAACTCAGTGCAGGAACAAAAAGAACATTTTTCTTTGAAATAAAAATATATGTTAAGCCTATTAACCTGCGTGTCGGCCTTCATCCCGAGGCAAGGAAGCTGACAAGTTTGGCGACCATCTAAAAGTACCATCTTGGTCTTGAGGTGGGTAACGCTCCCCAACACTTCGACCTGTCCACCCTGTGGGAAAGAATTTAATTTATTTATATATATGTTGTGATGTGTTTTTTATCCTGTTGGATGGCAGTAGTGTGGCATGTTGGTTAGATGCAGTCGTTGCGGCCACAATGTTCAGAATGGTTTAAGGCGTAAATGAATTGCACGAAAAGGACGAGACATGTTGGATGACACCACAGAGATGGTGAGAGATTGTGATGCCGACGCCAGTCAAGGCAAATCTGTCCAAGGAGTCTTTCAATCACCGTGTTTCAGATGGGACTGAACTATGTTTGAGCAAGAAGGGACACACCTGATACAACGACATATTTTCGGACCTTTTTCCTGTCTTGCGCCGTATATCAATCAAACTAAATTTATTATTTTGTTTTAAAATACATCATGGCTAAACTGGCGATTTAAATTGTTTTTACAGTTTTGGTTATTATATTTTAACTACAATACATATGAGGATATAAATAAATATTGGAATTTATTACAACATATATATATATACATCATAATTTAAACAAAGCTATGTAAGTAATAAAGTATGCCGCCATCCAGTCGTCACCAGTTTGCCACCCCAGGGGAGGGAAGGATGACCCACATAAGACTGACCAATGCGCATCAACACCCGGGGATCCGGAAAGGGAGAAAAGAGGCGTTAGTCTGGATGTTGAGAGTGAGTTGGGTTCGGGTGGGAATATCTGACAGGCCCGCTCAGTACTAGGTCCATTGTCATCGCACGGTGGCCCTCGTGGCCGCTGTTTTGGCTTCTCTCTGCCCCCGCGGCTTCATGCAGGACGCCGAGCTTTCCTCTGCTAATCCTCAACTTTCCCCTGGCCCTGGTGCTAATTGAGACGTTCTGGGAGAGCGTCTTTTGATACCAAACTTTGTCCTTACTGTCCCATGCGGCCTTCCCACTCTGCACGCCTTGCCACTCAACCCCGACTACTTCCAACTCACTTGTTGGCTTACCCGGGTTTACGACAGTAGACCGTATAAGTCAACAGGATAATGATGGCGGACAGAGGACAAAGGACTATGGTCGAAGACGTGAAACACTACGTGGACGCTTCTGAAGTTGCCGCCACTTTCATCCTGCCCAGCGTGGACACCTCCAAGAAGTGACGGCGCCACGTGCCTATGCCCCCCTATGACACCTTACGACGGGACCTCTATTCGGTGGAAAACTTCTTCCAGCACCCGGAAGCCGTGCGGAACGACATCGGGTACGGGTCTGTGATGCTCCACGAGCTCCTCAAAGGTGAGCCCCTTTCGCTCTAAAGAAGCTCGAGGGAAGAAAAACAAATACGGAGGCCATGTTGACTTCCCCTATTTCGTTCCACCACCGCCGATCATCCCAGTACTCCTATACCCCAACATACGCAGCCATTATAAACCATCCAAGCAAATATTATTATATAGATATTATTGTCATTGGTCATTATTACTTAGAATATTCAACCATCAGCAATCATTTGGAATATTACAATTTGAGTATTTTTTCATCTGTCATCATATATATATTTTAAAACTCACAAATTCAAACTTTTTAAACATCATTTGAGTTTTTTATAACAGTATAATATTTTATATTACCTTAAGACCGTCTTATTTCTGATATCATTGTTTTTATTAGATTATTATTTTTATTTCATATTGACGCCTCTCTCTATCTCTATCTCCCAAACCTATATTCCTATATCACTTGCTCACTCCTCCTTAACCCATTTCCTCTCAACCTCATACAGTCTCCTATAGGGTTCCTGTTGCCACCCATTTTTTTATTAATTCATCTATTGGACCATCCTTGCTTGGTAAACAATTCCCGATAACGAGTTCAGGAAATCCATAGATTCTTTCTTTTTTGTATCCATCACCCGGCAACATCATTAATTACATTCAACAATGGCGGGTTGTTCAATCATTCAATCATCATTGGCAACAGTACCCTTTACCTTCCACAATCCTCACCTTTCATATTTCCTGTAGTCGAGTCTCCTGCTCGCCAACCAAACTTTATTTTTTTTTTTCATTTTTAATTCAACCAGCTGGCTCAACCTTCCTCGCTGTATATTTCCCAACAGTGAGCTCAGGCGACCAGTTCGAGTTTTTTTTTCTCAACGCTCGAATCATCATTACAACCATCATTTTCACCATTTTATTTTTATTTTTTACATTTTCATCTGAGCTCAATCACCATTGGCAACAGAGCAACTCTTGACCCTACCTTTTCCATTCCTCCACTTTCAACTTAACTACCTCCCCCGTCTGATCTAATGTTGATTGTGGAACGTCTTGGGAGTTTGGTCAATGAAAACAATACCTCACTTACACAGGCATGTATTGCATTGCTGAACGCCATTGCAATAATCAACTCAGACTTCCTCTCATTTAACCACTGCGTCACTCTAAACCTTCAGATATCCATTATAAGTTTACTTGTAACATTTTACTACTTTTGATAAGTTATTTTTCCTTTTTCTCTCTCTCTCACCATATGAGACGTCTCTGAAATAATATTATGAAAAAATAAAAAACAAACCATAATGGCATTTCAATTTATTATGCTGTATATAGGGATTAAAATCCTTACATTTATAAACGTGTGATTTTATTTGCTTATCTGCTCAACATTTTATATTTGTATCTGTGGCCATCCGCAATGCAAACACCTTTAGTCACAAAAGTCCAAGTCTATCCAGCTAGAAACCCATGTTAGAAATCTTCCTCAGATAAGTGGGAGAACGAAGAGGTCAGATATCACCCTCGCCCCTCGCACTATTTTTAGCAGGAGGCCCAGTCGTTACACCCCTGTTTGATTGACCCCTGTTTGACCTTGTTTTAACCTAGTGTCAATTCTATTCCTTGATAGGATATCTCTTTTGCATACAACGTTCGATATTTCCAATAATAAATACCGTTATCTTCCCTTAATCATCTTCACAAATTTTAATCTTTCAAAAATTTTAACTTCTAAATTCTTTATTTACCACGTTTGAATTTTCCAAACATCGTCTAATTTGCCTTTATAAGCATTGCATCATGTGGGGAACACACTAGCCTAAATACTTACCATTTTTAGATATCTTATTCATTTTTATATTGTTATGATCCTTGATTTGTGCCATCTTATATTTTCATAATCATTTCAGATATTTTTTTAATATTTCTTTATAATTATGATTTTTTCCATGGGATACTTCTAAGATAATTTAACTTTAAAAGTTTTGTTTTAACAGTGACGCCTTTCTACCAATTGTCCCTTCTTATTTCTTGATCCTTCTAACTCTGCCTTCCATACTTCTCTCATCTCTTGATTTTTTTCCTTAGGCCTTCTATGCCTTCGTTCTAACCACCCCTCGTCCATCGCATAGTTCCTGTTCACCGACTTTTTTTTATTGATTTGCTCCAGTGGACTACTCCTTCCTCGCCATCACATCCTGATGGAGTGTTCAGGAAAATCCATGGCTTATTTTTTTTATTTACACCCTGGTCACCGTCCCAGCATTCTTCATTTCATTTTTTTTTCTCAAACCCGGGTTCAATCAATCAATGGCAACAGTCGAACCCTGTTTTCACAATCTACCTGTATCCTCTAACCTCTTCAACGGTTCCTGACACTCCTGCTCGTCAACAATGTAATTTTTTTAATGATTCATTGACCTGGTACACTCTTCCTCCCCATGTTAACTCCACACGGAGTGCTTGGGTAACCAGCGAGATTTTTTTTCTCACGCTCGACCCATCGCCATCATCAGCATGATGCGCCCACTCATTTTTCTTTCACTTTTATTTTTCATTTGGTCGAGCTCACTCACCGACAGCAGCGCAGCTCTTGAGCCTCCATCTCTTTTTAACCTCTCTCAGCCAGCATTTCTTTATCATATTCTCCCATTACTTACCTCTCCTTCGATCTTTACGCCTTTTGCCCATCTGATCTAATGCTACTTACAGGGCATCTTGAGATTTCCGATCCCTGCAAACAATACTTCGCTTCTAAGCTCGTATTGCAGGGCAGGACTCCTGAGATGTCCTTTGCAGAAACCAATTCAGACCCTCTTCCTTTATTCTTCACTGCGTCACTGCCTATCCCCAAACCTATTGCTTAAATCTATTTTCTTTTATATTTTATATTACTTTTATTATCTCTACTTCTCCTCGTTCCTGTATTACATCCCTGAAACTATGTTGTAAATACTCATGGCACCTTAAGTAACAAAAAACTGTAAATAGCATACCTATCTTCCCCAAATATTTATCCTCGCTATTGTATGTGTTTACTTTAAATTTATCTTTCCTGTGTACTCCTTATATATTTTTAGTATTTTTAAAATATTATATCAGTGTGTCACCACTACTCCCCATTATCTTTATTTTTATTCTAGTAACTAATTTGTGCCCCAAATTATTTCCCTTTTAATAGGTTTGCTAGCTTTTCGCTCCATTTTATTTCACTCCCTTAATCAAACCTTTCTCACCGGGGGCACATTCTATCATAATTTAAACAAAGCTATGTAAGTAATAAAGTATGGCGCCTTCCAGTCATCACCAGTTTGCCACCCCAGGGGAGGGGAGGATGACCCACATAAGACTGACCAATGCGCATCAACACCCGAGGGAACCGGAGAGGGAGAAAAAGGCGCGTTTGTCCGGATGTTGAGAGTGAGTTAGGTTTGGGTGGGATTATCTGACAGGCCCGCTCAGTGCTATGTCCGTTGTCATCGCACGGCGGCCCTCGTGGCCGCCGTTTTGGCTCCTCTCTGCCCCCGCGGCTTCATGCAGGACGCCGAGCTTTCCTCTGCTAAACCTCAAATTTCCCCTGGCCCTGGTGCGAATTCAGACGTTCTGGAAGAGCGTCCTTTGATCCCAAACTTTGTTCTTACTGTCCCGTGCGGACTCCCACTCTGCACGCCTTGCCACTCAACCCCGACTGCTTCCAACTCACTTGTTGGCTTTCCCAGGTTTACGACATATATATATTATATTTCCCCTTATATAAAAGATATGTAATGAGTTAGTTTTAATATCAATCTCTTTCTCTCTCAATTACAAAAATAGACAATAGGTCTGAATATAAAAAGTGAATATTTTGCAAAATTTGTGAATTCCTGGAAACTGAGTTACCCGCAAATGTGATAATATACAAAGGTAATTATAGATATATAGTTTAATATAGGTCTCCTATTGTTTATTAAACAAACGCTAAAGGTTTTTATAAATGAGGTTCTTCATCTTTATTTCACGTAATCTCGAGCTTTCTAACATCTCTGCCCTTCTACAGGAGTACATGGAAATATAAACGCCATTAAGATACTAACTGATTTATATATACATTTGAATATTAGGATAGATTTAGCATATTGCTTGATTGTAAAAAAATGTATTTTTATTGTGTATAGTGTATTGCGTATAATGTATTTTATTATATATAGTGTATTTGCATATTTAATATTGAATGTTTAATTTTAGGAATTGTCATATTGGCTGAAATTTTTATTTATATAACTTGGATTGGCAAGAAAACCTCAAATCCTTTTAATATCACTTTATCATAGGGAATTGTTAATATGAATTATAAACGAAATATAATAAATTAATATAAAAAAAAGAAATAAAATATAAAATTCCTATTTTCTCTATATTTCTTAAATTCTTTACAACTAAGAAACTGTTTTAACACTGATTGGTATTTTTTTAGGTATCTTTCCCAGACTCATCCTAAAATGACACAAATGATCTCTATATTTATCAATTCATTGTGAGAAGACAAAGATAAATTATTTTATCAAGTATATATTCTCCAATGTCATTCCATATTTAGCTATATAAACTAGACCTATTTCGATTTAATCACTTTGTTCTATATCAAGGACGTGGAAACAACCTACTAGCTTCCACCAATATAGGAATTCTCAACGATATCCTTCAAGTACACCTGGGTATGTAAACCTAGTTTTGGTTTTTTAAATATAAAGATTCCTAATAAGATTAGCCAAATTCGTAATGTTCTTAGATTTATGTTTTTTTACCTTTTAAATTTTACATTACGCTTTCAGCTATCTCGAAAAACTCAGAGAAATACCTAATATTTTAAATAACTATATAAATTTTAAAAACATATATAAAAGTTAGGTATAACTGTTAATTTCATAATTTAATGTATTCAAAAAGCAAATAAAAAAATCGGTTTCCCAATACTTTTAAAGTAAAATTTCGACTATTGATTATTTGTTTTTATTTTCGTTGAATAGAGTTTTTTTTATATATACATGAGAGTGTTACATTAATTAGAATCAGGTTAAAATATTTGTAAACCGTGATAAAAATAATTTATATATGTCTTAAAATATGTATGATAAAAGAATAAAATGTAGAGCAACTTTTTGGTGAGGTATCAACCAGGTTGAATTTGTGAGCAGAATGAAAGGAATATTGATTCTTGCTGCTCTACTGACCTCAGGATGGGGTTCTCTTATCCCAGAGAATCTCAATCCATTGTCTGATGAATACATTGAGGCAATTAACAACCTTGGAACCACCTGGAAAGTAAGTGTAAAACCTATTATTAGTAACCCATATTTACGTTTAATTTATAAGCAGAGAGTAGTACTTGGTCGTAATTATATTTTGCTACTCACGAAACTTTAGATTTAAGCCACCACATATTATATACAAGGTGCGTTCATTAATTTCCAGGACTGGTTAAAAAATAAAATAAATAAAAAAGCTAGAGAAAATATTTTTTACAGAGTTGAATATTGGACATTCGACCACACCTGACTGAAAGCACGAGTCTCGTGGCGCACGCGCCGATCTAAAAATAGAACAAAACAACTTCCTTGTAAGGTTCGCATTTCTAATTTTAAAATGGCCATTTTCGAAGAGCAGAGAATCTGCATTAAGTTTTATTTTAAATTGAAAAAAAAGTGATACTGAGACGTATGAATTGATTAAAGAAGCTTTTGGCGATGCAGCTTTATCCCGTTCAAAAACTTTTGAATGATTTTCACGCTTCCAAAAAGGTCGGGAAAAGGTAAACGATGATCAGCATACTGGGCGTCCAAGATCATTTCGTTGCGAGGAAAACAAGCTCAAAATAAAGGAGTTAATTAAATCTAACAGAAGAATTATCTTCAGTGACTGGACTATCTGTTTATTTGGGGATAATGAGGTGCTTAAGGGAGGCAGTGCGCCTTAAAAGACCTGAAACATGGCAAAACAATGACTGGATACTTCACGTCGGTAATGCGCGGCCGCACACAGCCCATGTTGTTTTGCAGTTTTTGGCCAAGCATTCAACCATACAGATCCCTCATCCACCCTATTCCCCCGACTTAGCCCCCAATGACTTTTTCCTCTATCCTAAATTGAAAATTAACTTGAAAGGACGGAAATTTGACAACGTTGATATGATACAAGCTGAATCGAAGGCAACCTTGAGGAACCTCTCAAAAAGTGATTTTATCTCCTGCTTCGACAATTGGAAAAAAAGATGGAACGGGTGTATTGAGGCAGGAGGGGCATATTTTGAAAAATATTGAATTAGTTTTTTTATTTGTTTTATTTTTTCAAAGATACAGAGCAGTCCTGGAAATTAATGAACGCACCTTGTATTATGTCCAAGTCAAAAATTAATTATTCTAAGTAAATTTAATAAAGAAAAACACACACAGGGTGATCTAAAAGTCTTGCACATCTTGAAAAATTAATAAATCCGCGAATATTTGCGCTAGAGCAATACGGAAAACACCATTGTGTTCAGGATGCAATGGTATTATTGAGGGCAAATAATGAAAAATTCAAAGTTGATTTCATTTACAATTTTATTCGCTAGATAGCGGTCTACCAAAATCAGAGATTCAGCGGCAAATTGTTTGATAAATTGAAAAATATAAATGATCGACACGTATTCTTCATTTTTGAATACCAGGAAAGAACTCTAATGATATCAAAAAATAAATTAATAAAACATCATTTCGCCAAAAGTAGAAGAATTGGATGACCTTTTTTAAATGCAATCCGAGATATGAAAAATAGGTATATGCAAATTAAAGAAAAGAAATAGTAGAAAAAAATATTTCAGATGCGGTTTTGTGTAATAGATTGAAGTTTTAAAAAACACTGCTAAATTAAAATCACGATTTTTTGAAATATTAATACAGTACCAAAAATTATGATGGCACTACTAATAGGATTTCTTGCTATAAGAAATGTAAAGTTTCTTGACAAATTGGCGACACTTGACTATTTAACTGGATATTTGTCATGATGAAATAAAGAGGGGAGAGACAAAATATATTTGTCATACTCATTCCAAATATCCTCTGGGCTTGTCAAATGTTATTATTGCTTTTTATACTGTGGGAAAAAAAATGTTTCCCCTCAAATAAATATAATTTTTAGATTGACCTTTTGCGTTGAATAACGAGGTAGTAAAATCATTTTTTATTATATTTTTGCGCAAATTTTCTAAAGTTAAGGGTGTACAAAGAATATTCCTAATGCTATTTCTTCTAATGAGCGAAAAGCGATAAACTATACATAAGGGGTAAATTGTGTGTACCAGTGTTATTCGAGAAGTTATAACACTTTGGTCTGCACTACATAATATAAGATGTGAGCAAAAAACAAACAAAATATTACTGTTCACAAAAGAAAAGAGTCAAGAAGTGAAAAAGCATTAAATATCCCCATAACCCAACATAAAGAGTTGAAAGATATTGGTAGATAATATAATACATGGCAGCTTATATAGCATATGAGGTAACTGCCTTTTCTCTTGTATTAGGTCACAATCCTTGCTCAATGTGGCGCCCTTCATTCTCAATCACCGCCTGCAGACGATAGATGACAGCTTGGACAGAAGTGAATAACATATCTGTTGAAATTGATGATACGTGCCGTCTGAAAGAAACCTTCAACATGGCCAATGTGGTAGGCCGGCATCGATAAACACGCGACTTAATGTACCTTCATAACAAAAATCGCAAGGCGTCAAGTCTGGTGATCTTGGAGGCCACTGGTCTATAAAGTGGCGACTTATCCCACGATTTTCACCAAACGTATCCTTCAGCAATTGTTTAGCACCGCGGGATATATGAGGAGGTCCTCCATCTTGCATAAATGTTATTTCGCTTAGTGATTTTCTGTCCAGCAATATGGGAATAACCTTTTCTCTCAAAAGTTGAACTTAACGTTAACCAGTTACAGGAACATTTATAAAAGGTCTTCCATTGATTTCTTCAAATAAAAATGGCCCAATAATAAAAGAAGAAGTGAATCCACACCAAACTAACTTTGAGCTGATGAATTTGCATTTCTGTAAAATTCCTAGGGTTTTCTGTTGCCCAAGTGCGGTTGTTTTGAGTGTTAACCTCTCCGTTTAGAGAAAAGTGAGCTTCATCTGTCCACACAACATTCGAAAGCCAGTTTTCATCAATATATATTCTCTGGAAAACCCATGCAGCGAATTCTTAACGCTTCTCAAAATCGCGGAATTTTAGCTCGTCAAATCTTTGAATTTTATACGGGTATTTTTTAAGAAAAATTATTAATGCTCTCCAAAATGTTCCATACGAAAACACCGTTTGTCGAAAAACATAACGATCACTTACTTCTCCATACGTGGATAACGTTTCAATAGCTTCAACATTCTGCGAAACCGTAACAGCCACTGACTTGCATGTCGATTGTCTTCTACTCCGACGTATTGCTTCCAGAGATCCAGTCTTCTCAAATTTTCTAATCATTCGCCTTAGAGAGTAGCAACTCATGGGTCTTTTATCGCTTCAAATGACGTTAAAGGTACGAAACGCTCGGCAAGCTTCAGTGGCAAGATTCTGAATTGCAGAAAAAATTTCAACAAGAGTGCTTTATCGTGTGGTGTTGGCATTCCAGAATAAAATAAATTATCAGAGAGAGATAAATATTTTTCAAATGAATTAAAATAAATATAATCGATACTGTGAGAGAGTTGAAATAAAAATTAGAAATATATTATCTTCAAAATTTAAATTGCTGAGAGGATTCCAGCAAACCACATATTAAATATTTTTTTTTTTTGCTACATGTTTTAATTTGCAATTACCTATTTTACATATATTGGATTGCATTTAAAAATTATAATCCAATTCTTCTACTTTCGGCGAAATGGTGTTTTTATTAATTTATCATTTGATATTATTATGGTTTTTTCCTGGTATTCAAAAAGGAAGAATATGTGTCAATCATTTATTTTTTTAATTTAACAGATAATTTGGCTGATAAATCTCTGATTTTGGTAGAAGGCTATCTAGCGAATAAACTTGTAAATAAAATCAATTTCGAAATTTTCAATATTTTCCCCAAAACCTCCATTGCATTCTGAACTCCGCATTACCGCATTTCTCTAGCGCAAATATTTGCGGAGTGATTAATTTTTAAAGTTGTGCACGACTTTTGGATCACCCTGTATATAGTTATCTATTAATCTATATATTAACCTATCTATTAATCTCTCTTTTTATTATGATTTAGAATAAGACATTACATTTAATATTCTAGTAAATATTCACTAGTGTACAGAAGTAATGGCCTACAATACCTGTTTAAAGAATCCACACTTCATATGTCTAATGAGTCACCTCTCACTTTATTTTCAATTGAGATTTTAAACATAATGTATCTTTTAACTTGCTTGAAATTCTAAGGAAATGAGGTGTTTTCAACTTTTATTTGTGTCCAGGCTGGACGCAATTTCGCCGAAGACACCTCTTTAGACTCTCTCAAAAATCTGTGTGGAGTAATCAAGAAAAATAGCGATGATCTTCCAACAAGATATCACGATTCTGAGGGAATTGAAATTCCAGAGAGTTATGATGTGAGGGAAGCATGGAGCCAGTGCAAGTCTGTTCATCTGATCAGAGATCAAGGACCCTGTGGATCCTGCTGGGCCCATGGAGCAGCGGAGGCCATGTCTGACCGGATTTGTATCGCCTCCAAGGGTAAAATCCAGGTGGAGGTTTCTGCCCAGGATCTAACCTCTTGCTGCGATGATTGTGGATACGGGTAATTTATAAATATATATTTATCATTAGTAAATGTACACGGCTCTATGCGGTTTCTCTCCAGAGTGAAGGTTTTCAGAGAGAACATTTGCTAAAATATATTTTTTAAAGAAACATCCGCTCTCTTGTGAATCCACATTTCTAAAGATAAGGGGTTGTTACTCTCTCTTCTATAATTATATGAGAAAACAATAGAAAAAAATAAAAAGGCCAGGTGTAGATATTAAAAATGATAAAGGCATATCCTGACCAAAAGCACAGGTGCTTTTTAGATGGCAAAGCGCCATCTATTGAAACAGATATCAACTAAACATTGATATAACCTGTTTCATGATATTTGGCTAACCCATAGCCTGCTGCATGCTGACGAGCGCCAACAGCGCGAAACTCGTTCGTGAATTCTTTGGCCAAATATCAGGGAACAGGTTAAATCAATGTTTAGTGGATTTCTGTTCCACTAGATGGTGCTCTGCCATATAAAAACATGTGGTTTTGGTTAGGATATGCCTTTATTATTTTTAATATAAATATATTTACTAACTAAAGAGGATTAGAGATGTTAATTCGACAATAAGAAATGAACTTCGCATATTTTCAAGTAATAAAATTATGTTATTTAATATCACTAACTCTTAATAACCTAGCTTTGTCTGATATCTCCCTAGTGGAGGTATACTAAGGAATATATATAGCCTTAATCTATGTTAATTATTATAATTATATCACTATTACTCTCAAATTAATACTAATGAAGAATTAAATTAATATTATACAGTTTTAAAAATAACTATTGACAAGATAGCAGAAATATTTGGAATTTTATATTATAGATGTAAAATAATTGTTCAAGAATATTTAGAAGTAAAAATCTTTGTTGTTTCTTTTTTGTTAAATGACAACTAGTCCTACAACAAATACAGAACAGATTATAAATTTGTATTGATTCAATTGAAAGTGCGCGCCATTAATACACGAAATTGAAAAAAAAAACAATAATAACTGGAAATGAAACTTGGTTCTCTTTCCTTTTGATATACAAAGTAACAATCACTTAAAAGACACATTTGGAGTTATTTTCTGGAGAAAGAGTTCCTCTTAACTGATCAAAGCTGATCTATTGATTATTTCAGTAACCTTTACATTCGTTTCATAAAAACATTTTATGGCTAGCTTCATTAAGACATATATATATAGTTGTTCTCCCAGTTAAGTTATAGACCTATGAAATTTCACTTATGAAATTTGGACGTAGATTTAATGGAATTAAAATCAACCAAATATTTATTAAGCTATTCCATATTAAATATCCCCACATAACACATTTTCTTGATTATTAAGAAAAGAATGACGATATGCAAGGTGAATATTATTTAAAAACCTAAATTAATGCCTAATTGATTTGAATATCAATGCATGGTGCTCTGATATCTGAAATACCTATTTAGGCGGTATGATATGCGTTGTTTTTTTTGTTTTTTTTTCAAAATGAAAATCTTTCGCCTCTTGTATGTTCCTCTACTTTTCACACACAATTATATATTTGTTAAATATATTATATTGTTAATATTAATGATATTAAAATACTATCACTAGTAATTCAGTCATATCCTATATTTGTCTTGTGTATATAAGCAAAAGAAAATACACATATAAAATTGTATTTTAATTAGATGAACCCAAGGTATATATATAACATAAGTTGAGTCATAAAAACTTTAATTTAGATTTATTGTATGTTAAATGTGGAATTACAAATATATTTATGATTACAACCATTGCATCTAATTATGGCTCTTTTTGTCTTTACCTGGTCCCCCCTTAATATTATTATTTTATTTGAATGTTTTGAAAATATGCGACAGATGTAATGGAGGAGATCCCTCAAGAGCATGGCAGTATTGGAAAGATTCAGGATTAGTAAGTGGAGGACTGTACCGTGGAGAAGGATGCAAACCTTATGCTCTTCCTCCATGCAACCATCATGTTCCCGGTCCTTATAAACCTTGTGGAAAGGTTGTACCAACTCCTCCTTGCAAGAAAGAATGTGTTCCAGGTTATAATAAAACCTATGCGGATGATAAGTCATATGGTACGTATACATCTATATTTTTCATACCTCATTCAATACTTTTATATTTCTTTCAGAGATAAGAAATTTCTCTTTAAAAATGTTTGAATTAAAAATTTATATAATACTATACGATCTATTTCGATGGTAGCAGAGACGAGTTGGGAAACACTTGGCAGTTGATGTCTCATTTAACAACAAAAGGCATCGAGTAATTAACAGAATAAACCGAGAATTTTGCTCAGTCTTCAGATCATAACTTATTGCCATCTATGAAGCCTTAAAATCAATCAGAAATAATAATTATCAAGATATATGGATTCTTACTGATAGTAGAAGTCCCATACAACACTTGAGTCAAACAGGGGAACTTAGAGAAATAGTAAGTAGGATCATAATTGGTTATCTCCAAAAACCTCAAAAATTCACCTTCAATGGATACCCTCACATGTTGGCAATTAAAAAATAAACTTACCCCTTTAAAAAATAGAAACAGTAGCCAAAAAAAAAAACAAGAACTGGAGGATCCCTCCTAAGCACAGTTGGTACACCCTAGAAGCAGATGGCCTCCCAGACCTATCGGTCCAAAAGCCGGGAATTTAGGCATTAAAGGCAATGAATCTGGTGATGCGCTAGTGAAAAAAGACACAAAAGAACACTTGCCACAAAAAATTAAAATTACTTTTTAAAGAAATAGAATCAGTAGCCAAAACAAGAATAAACAAGATCTGGAGAATCCCACCTAAGCACAGACTTGGAGCAATATGGTTTCCCAGACCGTTCGGTCCATTAACCGGCGCGCGAATGCACACCCATTGCTGACATCCAGGTCACCCAGGCAAAAAGAAATGATGCATTCTCCATGCACCGAGTGGCCATTGTTTGGCCCCTCGCGCCTGCCATTAAGGTCTGGCTCCATAGGGTCGACCAATCAAACCTACAGGCGTCTCCGAGAGTTTATGGCAAGGTTGCTGACCGAGCCCTCTCGTTCGGACTTAGTTAAACCCGTCCTACGCTTCAATAGGACTCCTCCCCTTTGGCCCTCGAACCCTTTGGCCACAGTACTCCCTGAATCTGCCGACGAATCAAGGACCTCTGAGGTTCTGAGGTTTACGCGGGGAACCGACGCGAAGGAGGGAGGGTGGTACTACTGTGTGCACCCCTTGGTTTTTCAGCAGACAGGGACACCCCTGGAGCATTTTGCGCGCACGGCAAGGACGCTCCCAATGGCGCACACACAGAGCGAAGACCCAAGAGTTCCAAGACTCGTGCGCCTCGCGCCAGCTAACCAAGGGCTGATGGCCAGCTTACAGCTTCACCAGCCATCAGCCAGTGGCACTCCGACGTAAGGCAAACACGCAGAGACGCCTCTCCACTCCCCTATCCTCAGGGGTGAATGGTGAGGGTGGGATAACTTCTTTCCCCACTCCACCTAAGCACAGTTGGTACAGTGGAGTGGACCCAGGAAGAGCTCTTAATTTCAGACAGCATCGAACACTAACAAGATGTTGAACAGGCCATACCAAGCCATTGAAGATAGAAAATAACAACAAAATCTACCCCATTTGCCTAAAATGTAGCTTGGCACCTGCAGCTCAAAAACACATTCTGGCTTGCATTAGATGCACTAAACAGGACCTTTAGGTGAGGCCGCTGCTTATCCTAAAACATTCGAGGAGCATGAACTCATGGAATTCGTGTAAGCTTTGCACAAGAAGATAAGAAATAACAACATCAATAATAAAATTTAGAAATGTCATAGAATAGCAATACAGAAGTAACACATAAACCACAGGCAAAAATTGTGATTATATTAGTGTTTAGGTATTTGATTTGATTATTTTTCGAAATCCATTTAGTTGCTTCAAATTCAAAAAAAAAAAAAGTTTAAAAAGATGGCAGCTTCTCAACCCAACCCTCGAGGTACTTGCCCCAGCGCATTAACCCTTGAATTTGCCTGAGTTGAGTGAGTGACTGCGATGGATCTTGACTGCGATGCCCATCTTCTCAGTAAGAATAAGAAAAAATAGATTTATAAAAAAAATAAATCCAAAATACTGGCATTTAAATATTTTTCTGTGAAAAATGAAAGAGCACATGGAAATGAGGCAAACATATGTGTTTGCTAATGACTGCGACTGCATTTTAAAAGATTTTATTTTAAAAAATATATCGAAAAAAACAAAGGCCAGAAAAAAATTGATAAAAAATATGAAAGCCATTTTTTACATACAGTAACGCTAATTCTGTAAAGTTTTTTTTAAAATTGCATTTTTTGCACTTAGCGTAACTTAGTAATCATATAAATTTCTCTCTCAATACTCAATACTTTTGTTTAAAAAAGTAACACTTGTTTAAAAAGATATTTCAAAAAAGTACGAAAGCAACTTGATAAAAATACAGGCGCTCATTGGTCGCTTAATGGCCTGGTGTTGTTACTTCGCCTCATATTTACTCCGCATAAAAAAAGTTCTTCGAATGAAAAATATTAATTGCCAAAAATACTAATCAAAATGTAGCCTAAAAATTTCCTCAGGTTTATAAAAAACGACATGTAAAATTTGGTACAAATTGGTTCTGTAGTTTTTGAGTTTATCGCGAAACAGACAAAACAGACATTGACTTTTATATAAAATATAATATTTAAAAAATTTTGAATAGGAAAATATTAATAATTCACAAGTCTAGTTTTGTGAGTTGTTCTAGAGCTATTCCTCTATACATATGAATTTAAATTTATTTTAAAATAGGAGCATATTTTGGATCAAAATATTTATTAAATTTCAATATTTCGACGAGGTTGTTCGCCTATCTTCTTCTCGGAAAAATTCAATAACCTTGTAAGCTTATTATCCGCGTGATGTGAAAGAAGTGTTGTTTTATATAACATATGTTGGTGTGACCAAAATATGCTTACAAGTTGTTTGAATTTTTCCGGGAAGAAGAACATCCTTGTCGAATATATTTGAATTTAATAAATTATTTTGATCCAAAGTAATTAGGGTATAAGGGTAAAAATAGTAGGGTCACTTCCCTTTACGCCTCGAAAACTAAAATTAGAAACAAACGAAGGCCGTTGTTTACCACTCGTAATCATTTATTTTACCAATATTTCAGTTGGCTGTACGCCTACCTTTATCAAGGTGTTATAACATTTAATAATTTAATTAGATATGTTATAACACCTTGATAAAGGTTGGTGTTCAGCCAACTGAAATATTGGTAAAATAAATGATATTTTGATCCAATATATGCCTTTTTAATTGAAGATTTATTTATGGATTGCTCTATTTTCAAAAATATATCTAAATATGTAAATAAATTAGCTTTACCTACTGTTTCGAAGATTGGAATCCTTTTTGAATATATTACAATTTTTATATGGATTTTACCTTGGTCCAATCTAAAGTCTTAAGAACTTCAAAACTGAAATTATGATAAGTTTTTATTTCTCTTTAATAATACATTTAGAAGTTTGGATTAAATTTTAAAGTATTCCTATGTTATTTAAGAATTTTCGATTTTGTTTGCATAAATATTAGAAAAAATATTTTGAGACATATTTTCCTATTTTAGGGACTACTTGAACTGTAAATTTATTTTTATATTGAATAACCATTCATGAAATAATATAAATATGCAAATTATGTTTCAGGTAAGAGTGTTTATGACGTCCCTCAAGATGAAGAACAGATTCAACTCGAAATCTTGAAACATGGATCTATTTCGGTGGCGCTAGTTGTCTATAGTGATCTGTTGAGCTATAAGAGCGGTAAGTTAATAAAATATAGAAGATTGAAAATAACTGATTAATCATTTCTGAAATATAGGGGTCTACCAACATCATTCCAGCGATCGCCTAGCTTCCCATGCTGTCAAGATGTTGGGTTGGGGAGTTGAGAATGGAGTGAAGTACTGGCTACTTGCCAACTCCTGGAATCCTACGTGGGGAGATAAGGGTAAGTTAACATACGTTTTTCTTATAAACAATAAAAAATCATATTATCTGCTGATTATAAAAATTTTAAACTTTTGAATTAATGATTATTACAAATACGCATATAATTTTTAAATAAATTTCGGAAAAATAGTTATGATTATATAAAAAATTAGAATCGACGTAAATTGGGGAAAAAAGTTTTTGTTGAAAATACATATGGCATAAACAAATTTTATTGTCGTAAATATTCATATACTTTATTAATATATACAGTGTAACCCTCTTTAATACAGATTTCAATAGACCTGAAATATCCGCATTAAATAATATACAAATTTAATAAATGATGTATATTTTGTTGAATATAATGATTTATAACCTAAAATTTATTCAATATACACGGTAGGATCAAAAAGTTCTCGAACTTTAAAAAATATAAAACAACTTTTGAAAAATGTAAAATCAATTTTGCTCTAAAGAACAAAGCCTAAACTATCAATCAATTAAGCAACGCCAGTAAATGCGCAAACCTTGTTTTCATTTTAGGCATATTTTTGTTATAAGTATTTAGCTCGCGTCGGTTTCTGCAATGTAATTATTTGAGCAAAAGTAAACTCTCGAATTTTGTGAAAAATTAAAATGGTCTTCATAGAGACATTAGCATTAATAAATAAAGCCTATGGAGACAAAAAATAATCATGAACACAAGTTTATTTCTGGTATAAAAGTTTTAAAGAAGGCCGTACGAGCATCGCAGATGATTCGAGGTCAGGTAAGCCATTAACTTCAACAATGGATAGCAATATTGGACAGGTACATGATTTAATTGTTGCTGATAGAAAATATACTATTGATAATATATCAGAAATACTTGGAATTTTGTATGGTAGTTGCCAAAAAATTATTTGTGAACATTTAAACATGAAAAAACGTTGTGGCTCTTTTGTCCCCCGAAATTTAACAAATCAACAAAGAGAAACCAGATTATCAATTTGCAAAGATTCAATTGAAACTGAAAATAATGATTCTGATTTTTTTTGAAACACACATAAAAACTGGTGATGAAACATGGTGCTTTCTTTTTGATCCACAAACCAACAAACAATCACTCGAATGGCACACATAAAGTTCTCTTAGGAAGAAGAAAGTTCGTATTGACAAGTCCAAAGGAAAGTAATGCTTGTAGTGTTTTTCGATTATCAAGGGGACTTGTCTATTATGAATTTATTAAAAAGGGATTTACTATTAATAAACAGGTATACAAGGAAATACTTGTGCGTCTCCGTGATGCGATAAGAAGAAAAAGAAACCAACTCTTCAAATCAAAACAGTGGAAATTGCTACATGATAATGCCCCTGCTCATAGAGCTATTATTGTTCAAGACTATCAGCCAAACACTCTGTAACTGTCTTGCCGCATCCTCCTTACTCTCCTGATATACCCCCAGCTATATCACAATAAATACATACCAGAGAAATAATTACTGTATTTAGAAAGCAACCTCATGATTTTCTAACATTCTTATTCATTTCAATTTTCATAAAAATATAAATAAGATATTTTTAAAATATATTTTACCGATTTATACACATTTGAAGCCTTCCCATATATAAATGATTGTTTATAATTAAATAACTCCCTACATTCAATTCTGTTCTTGCTAACTTTCTTCATTATGTTTTCAGGTTACCTCAAGATCCTGCGAGGCACGAATGAATGTGGTATTGAAGAGGAGGGAGTTGCTGGTGAACCCGACCTTTCAAGAGGATTATACAACTCAAGATTATAATCACTTCCAAATTGAGAGATTTTATTTATGAATAAATAATTTCTAATATTAATCATTTGTAATATTTTATTATATTTTTCACAAATTAAAAGTATAATTTTTTTTAGTGGAATTAAGCCAGGGTTCACCATCTTTGATTTCCAAAACGGTATTAATCTATAGGCCAATATATATATATGAGTTTTTTCTTTGGTCCAGTGAGGCCATAAATATAAAATATTCGTGTAAAAAAGGTGCAGTGAGTTTATCAAATATAGATGTTCTAATCAACATGGTAATGAATTAGATAGAGTACAAATTTCAGCCAATTCTGATTGCGGTTTAAAATAAATGAGTTTTTTTTTTGTTGCTCGCGCCTGTCGTGATAGCAGGACCTTTTTAGAATATAGATTCTCTCTGTGTTCAGGGTAGGTATTTTGAACAATGTACTGGAATTCAGTCTCTCATTGTCACTATCAACAGCCTAAACAGCCAAACTGTTACCCACGTGTCTTTAATGATTCATATATCAATGGCAATAGCCTAGAGTCAAGAAAAAGAGGCATTTTACAGTTTTAAAATTTATCTAAACAAACAGTACAACATTGTAGACAAAGGAATTGACTATCAACTCGGCGACCATGGCTTAGGCTATACTTGACAATACATTATAGACAGGAACACCTTCAGTTGTGTGGTCAACGACGAACCTGGACCCAGGGATGGCATGACGTGATGTTTTCAGATGAAATCAGTTTCTATTTACAGCACCATAATGGTCACATCCTTGTTTGGCGTAATCGTAAGGGGATCGAAAGCTTGCTCTTGATATTGTCATACTGGCCCATTTCCTGCAATGATGATATGGTGTGCAATTGGCTACATGTCTCAGTCGCCTCTTCTTCAAATTGTGAAACTTTGAATTTTTTTTTAAATTTTATTATTTCTTAATACTCGCATGTTACTCATATGTAATTTTTATTAAGATATGGGAATCGATATATTTCAATAGGATAATGCACGAAAGGGTGTTAACTAATTTTAAGGTCATAAAAACACAAAGAAAATGTTTTTTTGCCACCTCGTCCAGCACTGTTCCCTGATATTTCACCATTTGGAAACATCTGTACATCTGCCATAACTTTCGATCTTAAGTGCAAGGGAATCATCATAAGCTAGAGGAATTTGCTAAAAGGCCATACTACAGCAAGGCATTCTTTTTCTGTTGTAGAAAATTTATTTCAATCCTTTGTCAAGGTTCTAGATGCATAAGTTATACGCCGCCTTTTTCCAACTTGTATTTGTAGGATAGCTACAATACCATGTCCGCTTGCATCCGTGTATATGGGTAGCAGCGGATTCGTCAAAGTATCCTAAAACAGGCTCTGATATTAGTACTGTTTAAAGGAATTCTAACGATTTCTTTTGAGCTGCATCCCAACAGAATTGTTTCTCAGTCTTCAGTAGGCCATGGAAATAAATATTCGGTAATAGTAACATAATTTTAAAAACTCCTCAGTTCAGATATTTCTTGCTCTCAGAAAGTTAGAGATGGCTTCAATTTTCTGGATCTGAATGAATTCCATTTTCGTCAAAAGGGTGTCCTAAAATCTGTATCCTTCTTGATAAAAAAACAAAATTTTGGTTCAAGCTTAGTTCATTTTACTGAATGCACCTTAATACAAGTTGTAGACGACGTAAATGTTCCTCAAAGGAAAATCCGTAAACCACGATGTCGTCCAGTTAGCAAAGGCACATGTTTCATTTAAGATTGCCCAAGACACTTTCAATAATCCTTTTAAACGTTATGGGGAGCATTTCAGAGTCAAAAAGGCATAATTATGAATTCATACAGCCCATCTGGATGATTAGGACTGTTTTCCCCTTGTCTTTTTTTGTCCACTTTAATTTGTCAATACCCGGACCGTATATCCATCATGAAATAACCAGCTAAACTGTCAAAGATATCGTCAATTTGTGGCAGCAGGTAAACCATTTTTTGATAGCCATTCACTTTACATTACTGGATGAACTTATATTACATCATGTAAGATATTATTTTTTTAAATCTGTCCGAATCAATAAACTAAATTTATAGAAATCATCTTCACGCAACGCATTATTCAGAGAAAATTGCTTCGAAATTACATTTTTTACTCACTAAAAAGAAAAATATTAAACAAATATCCAGTACCTCTATGAGAGTATTCTATCCCTTCTATACAGAGAAATAGTAATGATAGTGCTGGATAATTAAAAAAATAACCAAAGCAGCCAATGTCTGAAAGTGGTGCACATAGATTACACCAGAAAAGAACACCCAGTCGAAATGGAAACCCTATTTCTAAATTAATAAATAATGGATGACATGAATATAGATATTAAATAACAATTTATTTAGCTGATTTCAAAAAGAACTTCCCTGGCGGCGATATACAGATCTGAACATGAGTTAGAATTTTAAGTAATGGGTCGCAGGTCTTTTGGCGACAATCGTTCCGTTCTAGGCGCAGCGATCCCTACTGCAACTTCAAGTTGTGGCAGAGCCTGTGCGTGTAGCAAAAAACCTGGCCTGGAAAATGTACCACACACTGTATTCTATCGGGTTGAGATCGGGTGAGTAGGGCGGCCATTCCTCCGATGTGTCGAATTCCGGAAAATGGGCCTGCACCAGTCTGAGTCAATTTTGCCTTGTGAGCTGGATTCGAGTCCTACTGGAAGGGTAAATCCTCATTGTCTTAGTGCTATTGAGCCCACTGGGGCACAACGGCCTCGAGAATGTCGTGGTTATCATGTTTCGGTTGATTTTGACCCCTGATCCAAGAAAACGAGTGGTTCTTGCCACTGGCGCAAATCCCGAGCCATAACATAACCGACTGCCGTATTTTGACTGTGTTCAACGATGGCCTCGTTCAGGAAACCTCAGCGGATCACTTATTGGCGTTTTGGTTGTTAGGCGTCTGTTCGAGGGCGAAGAGCTTCTCGTTCTTGAAGAGGATGCGCTCCAATTTCTGACCTGTTACCTGATGCTTGAGTTGGCGACATCTCTCAAGCTGTACGTGCCTGTTCTTATCCGTGAGGAGCTCAACCTTTTGAAATCATACGACTTGAGGTTGAGTTCCTATTTCGCTATTCAATTCACCAATGACTTTGCTTATGCCAGTCTCACAGGTGATTTTTCTCATGGACACCCTCGAATTTTATTGAAGTCGTTTTTTGATGATTTTAAGGTTGGAGGATGTTATTGCGTTGTGCTCTCTTCCTTTTCTGGCACTGTCTCCTTCATTACCGACTTCACTCAAGATATATAAAAGTGGTATAATTAAGATTGCTCTCATTTCCATATTTTAATATAAACTGAAAAATTTATTTCTACATTTTATATGTGATATTTTCGTTTGAGATGTTGCAAAAAAAAGACTATAATTCATATTTAATATTCCATTGTCACCTGGAGAGCCTAAAATTTGACCAAATCGCTTTCATATGACTCTTTCTATATCAAAATAATTCAGTCGGCAAAACTTTCAACACTTAAACCCTCGGTGAAGAAACAACTTTGAAAATAAAAATATATGTTAAGCGCATATTAACCTGTGTGTCGGCCTTCATTCCGAGGCAATGAAGCAAACAAGTGTAGCGACCACCTAGAAGTACCATCTTGGTCTTGAGGTGGGTTACGCAAGGCAATACCTCGACCTGCCCACTCTGTGGGAAAGAAAGCTCGCAGTGGGCGCCATCAATGACCACATAGTATATATTATATATATACTTCACGTTGACAAGCGCCAACAGCGCCAAACGCGTTCGTGGATGTCTTTTTTGATTTATCAAGTAATTGGGTTGGCCAAATATCAGGGAACAGGCTAAATCAAAGTTTTGTTGATTTCTGTTCCACCAGATGGCGTTCTGTCTTCTGAAAAGCACATGTGCTCCTGGTGTTATTTATTAATTTTATATTTTAAACTCAATCTTGCTTATTTAATTTTATTTATTTATATATATTTGTGATGTGGTTTATGCTGTTGGATGACTGCATTGTGGTTTGTTGGTTAGATGCAGTCGTTGCGGCCACAATGTTCAGAGTGATTTCAGGCGTAAATGAATTACACAAAAAGGACGAGGCATGTTGGATGTCACCACAGAGATGGCGAGAGAATGTAATGCCGACGCCGGTCAAGGCAGATCTGTCCAGGAGGGTCTGTCAATCATCGTGTTTCAGAGTGGACTGATCTAAGTTTGAGCAAGAAGGGGCGCACATAATACCCTGACATGTTTTCTGGACCTTTTTCCTGTGGGGCGCCGGATATCAATCAATTTAAATTTATTATTTTGTTTTGCAATACATGATGGCTAAACTGGCGATTTAAATTATTTTTGATGAGGGGAATATCTGACGCTATTGTCTGATATCCATGAGCCTCTTTCTTTCTCAGGGAGTTCACAAAAATAACACATCCTGCTATAAAAAGATATATAGTTTGCGTGTATCCTGCACGCACTGGGGTTAAAAAGGAAGGACATAAACTCTGGTTAAATTTACATTATATATTTATTTATCTCTTTTGACCAAAAGAAAAACACAAAGATAAGAAAAATAAATAAATAAATGTGCAATGACGATTGAGTGGGAAAGTTTACATATATATACCTGTTTGGAAAAAAAATCATTATAAAAAGAAAATACTTAACTTTAGTGCTTCTTTTGTTGGAAGGCTGGAGACCCCTCCCCAATAATTCTTAGAACTACATTTTAACGAGCTTCCCTCTACTATCTTATCTATTACTGACCAGCTCCCCCCAAAAACTTGCTTGCCACTAACTTTTTCCTCCCAGGGTGACCAAAAAAAAATCTAAAAAAAAATTAAAATAAATCTTTATCTGTGATAAGAAAGACATTTAAAAAAAATAAAATTATAATAAAAAATTATCTTTCGAAATATTAATTTAAAAATATTAATTAAAAAATAGAAAGCCCAAAATAGCTGCTTATTTTAAAAAAATGGAAATTTATTATTGTACTATGAGTTATTTAAAAAAAAACTAGAAATAAAAAAGGAGGTGAAGAGATGGGCTGGTTTTTTACAGAGAAGAATTCTCGAAGTCCGCTTCATTGTCCACCGGCTTTTCCTTGATTCTGTGGGTGACTTTGTGGAGGCCCCAGAAGTGGCCTCTACAATCCTTCCCCGCCAAGACCACGGGATTTGGGCTTGCGAGGGAGCAGGACTATCTCCGGGGTCAAACGTGGAGGTCATGGATGCTCTGGCTTGCGAGGGAGCAAGGCAAATCTCCGGGGTCAAAGGTGGAGGTCATGGATGCTCTGGCTTGCGAGGGAGCAAGGCAAATCTCCGGGGTCAAAAGTGGAGGTCAGGGATGCTCTGGCTTGCGAGGGAGCAATAGCACTGTCTAAAAATAAAAAATATATATATCAAAACAAAGGGCGCCATGCATTCTATTTATTCGCCAGTTGAATGCAAGACTGGCCTTTTTAATTCCACTCTGTGACACGGATAGTATTGTGATAGGTATATCCGGAGTCTTAGGGTGCCTGGAACACAAGGGTTATAAACACATATATACATCTATTTATATGTAAGATTTGACACATTTGTGGGAAGGTGCATACCTACTAGTTAAAAAAAAATAATGCTTAGTGACTAAAAATAAAAGTAAAAGAGCCAATAATGAATCCAAAACTAAAATAAATAAATAAAAGGCCAATAATGAATTCAAACAAAAATTAAATAAATGAAAAAACCAATAATGAATTCAAACAAAAAAATTAATAAGAAAGCCAATAATGAATTCAAACAAATTGAATAAATAAAAAGGCCAATAATGAATTCAAACAAAAATTAAGTAAATAAGAAAGCCAATAATGAATTCAAACAAAAATTGAATAAATGAGAAAACCAATAATGAATTCAAACAAAAAAATAAATAAGAAAGCCAATAATGAATTCAAACCTGGAAAAATAAGAATAATAATAAAAGAACCAATAATGAGAAGAAAAAAAAACTGGTGACTTCACATCGACTTGACACGGTGCCTGTCAGTCAAAATTTATCTCTATCAGTTCCATGCCTTTTTCGTTGAAACATGTCCAATTCTATATGGGTTTGCTACTAACTAATTTAAACTAACATGATCAAGCTCTAAACTTGTTTAATACCTAATAAAAATAAAATAAATAGTATTTTATCAATGTACTACCATAGTACGTCTGGTAGGGAGTCCTTTATAAAGACTGACTGGGCTGGGTTGGTTCTCCAGGATGAACACATCGTCCAACTCATCATGAGTAAATACGACATTCAGCACAAAGCCCGAAATGCCAAAGACCTCACGTCCAGCACAAAGCCCGTGGCGTGATTAACTTGCCTATTCTGCACTTATTGATACCCTCGCCGAAGAGTCCTCGTGTCAGTCATCTGAAGACACTACGAAACCTCGCGCGTCCCTATTAATAGTATCAGACCCAACAAATGGGTCAGCGCATAGAACCGATCAAGTCCCCGACTTGCAAGACCCACCCTAACTCAGTCTTTTACCACTAACGTTATCCGTATGGAAGGAAGCATACTTATAGCGCACACTTCCCCTACTGGGGTTTGCAACCAGATACCACCCAGTTATCAAACCCTACATTGATTTAATTGAATTGTATGTAGCCATCTGGTGCGCCGGTGAAAACCCGCTAAGTCCACCAAAGTTTCACACATATCAAAAGTTAACAAAAAAAAAAACTTATATTCCCGAAGGAAGCCTAACTAAAGGAGCGACTATTTTCTAATTTGAGAATTGCATTGTCCCGAGAGGCTTATATCCCTAACAAATTTGAAATCAAAATAAAATCGATCCTATTAAAATTCCCTCACACTATTCTAAATGTATCTTGGTCTCACAATATAATAGTTTCTAACCTTCTCATCATTTATTCCACTTCACATTCATACAAAAAAAAAATTCAGTCATTGTGGGCATTCATTCTAAAGTTAAAAGCTGCTATAGACGCCAAAACACTCAATTATGTCTATCAAATAAACCCTAACAATAATAAAATCTTCTAGGACAAGATGTGAAATCAAATAGAATTAACAAATTAAAACAAATTGGGGACTAAAGCCCTAGTTTACTCAAAAAAATGCCTCATACAATCTCATACTAACTATTTATATTCAATGACTGATATCAGTCTCGACTGTAAGCTAACCTAACCTTAAAAGAATTGTAAATATCAAAGTCCCTAAATTGTCTTTGCCTCAATACCTAGTATCACTGCAAAGATAATTTAATAGGACAATTTACTAATTAGAGCGACAAAGAATAGGACATTCAACTCATGAAGGCGACAAACAATTGGAGACGCTTCCTCCACTGATAAGATCCTATTGATTGACCTTCTCTCCTCAAACACGCTCCAGTCACAGCAACCACTCTACACCACTAGTGCAACAACTTTATTCTACCTGTTGACTGTAGGCAACACGCAATAGTTCTAGGATATGGAATTAAAGGGCGTCAGGATATACCCAACCGATATCTGTACTAATGTGGAAACCTACACTCTGCTGCACCACTGCTCTAAACTACCTGGCTTCTGATTGTCTATGTCTACTTAATCTCAATTCAAGGGATTATTGAGCGTCATACGATGGCTCCCGTATACTCAACCTTGGACGTCACTAAGAACACAAACAGCTCGCCGCCAAACATTACTCCGACCTCGGCAGTACATCCTTTCCTGGAGTTGTTGTGTGGCTCTGGAGTAAACTTGATGTCGCCCAGCTATACCTATACATCTATTTAGCTGCTTGCGCCACCGATCCTACTGTATACTATGCACCATACTGAAGTACTAACTCGTTGATCATAACTGGAAAGTTATCACCTAATAGCCACTCAAAAGCGTTCTGGTTTTCCAGTCGCTTCTTGGTCAAATAATATCTTATTCTATTTAAATCCAATCTTAATACAAAAATTACCCTAGACTTGAATATTTGTGCCAAATTGGTTACACCTAATTGCCAAATATTAACAAGACTGATTGTCTATACTATATGCTTTGACATGAGAAAGTTTGAAATTTTTAACATAAAATTTCAAAATTTAAGGTTTCATAAAAAAAAATTCTACAAAAGAAAAAAAATTCTGCTCAATTTGGTCTCTCAAATCTAATCTTAATAAAAAAAATTTACCCTAAACTTGAATATTTGTGCTAAATTGGTTACACCTAATTGCCAAATTTTAAACAAGACTGATTGTCTACTCTTACAATATGCACACTACACTTAAAAAAATCAAAATTTAAAGTTACATGAAAAAAAAAAATTCTATAAAGAAAATTCTGCTCAATTTTGTTCTCTCAAATCTAATCTTAATAAAAAAATTTACCCTAAACTTGAGTATTTGTGCTAAATTGGTTACACCTAATTGCTAATATTAAACAAGACTGATTGTCTACTCTTACAATATGCACACTACACTTAAAAAATTCAAAATTTAAAGTTACATGAAAAAAAAAATTCTATAAAAGAAATTCCGCTCAATTTTGTTCTCTCCCATTTAATACATACTAAAATTTTATGAACTGACTGTTTCTTAGACAGCTTTCTTAATTTACCTAGAGTGCCTATCTATGGGAAGGGTTTGTTTTACACGCATTTTATTTTACTTATATCAGGGTCTACTATATTGTTCTTTTCTTTAGTCCAGCCTTGACCTCCTTTTAACTAAAATAAAATAGATTAGACATCATTATATTAGATTGACCTATTTGTTCTGCTAGGGACTACGTTTGCTCACTACGGGGTAGTTTAAAATTTTTACTATCAATTGCAGGCTAGTTTCTTTTACACTTTTGATGGTATTATGTGTATTTTGACCTGACCTGGCTTGATTCAGCACGCTCTCCTTATCGAAGTCTCAATAGAACACGGAATTGAGTGTTAAAAATATATATCATTATGGTACTCAAGATTCATCTCGTTAAGACATGGCTGTCGCAGTGTTTTCTCGTGATATGACAGAGGTGAACCGAGCCTAGACACATCTGAACAGGTGCGAGCTTGGCATAACTACATCTTGCGTAGGTTAACTTGGCATGCCGGTTAATCAATCTTGGAAATTCTGAGCGAAATTGGTGCATCAGCCTGCAGGTGGATGTATATAGATTAAATCTATATTTTATAAATGATGCATATATTTCAGATGATTCTCTCCACATCCTACCACAGTGACCCTCTTCAACTGGTTCATGCCACGTGGTTTTGCGCGCGGTGGCGTCCATTGTTGGTTGTACATACATGTTTATTTGAAATTGTATCCTTTATTCCTGTAGAAGGGCAGCTTGCGCCCGAAAGCTCGAATTAATTTTACAAATAAAGAAACTTATCCTTAACGAATCTAATCGTTATTATAAAACCTATTTATTGGATGGCCCTCGTATAAAGACAAGGCCAGTTAGGAATAAATTAACACAAAGCAATAACGCGCCATCTATACATATAAAATAAAAGGATTTAAAAGCGCGAATGTTTCTTTTATACATAAAACGAACTTCTACTGTCCTTACTGCGATGAAAAAATATATTGGGAGGGCTTGGCTCATCAGTGACGAAACCGCTGGGAGGGTTCACCAATGATGAGCCAAGCCCTCCCAATATATTTTTTCATCGCAGTAAGGACAGTAGAAGTTCGTTTTATGTATAAAAGAAACATTCGCGCTTTTAAATCCTTTTATTTTATATGTATAGATGGCGCGTTATTGCTTTGTGTTAATTTATTCCTAACTGGCCTTGTCTTTATAGTTTGCTGAAGAGCATTGCTCGAAGCAAATATTTGAATGTAATTCTACTGTCCTATAAGCTTATGTCCATAGTTTACTTGAAACCCATTTCTAAGATTCCATCCTTCAGTGTAGCATATAAAAGCAGAATGATCCAATACAGTATTAGAGCTCTGAGAAGCGGTCTGGTGGATTAAATTGGCGAAACCGCTGGGAGGGTTCACCACTGATGAACCAAGCCCTTCCAATATATTTTTTCATCGCAGTAAGGATAGTAGAAGTTCGTTTTATGTATAAAAGAAACATTCGCGCTTTTAAATCCTTTTATTTTATATAAATATATATATACAACCGGCGACATCAAAAACGTTCCACCACCTTAAGTTTTGTCCAAGATTGTATGTTTATTTACATATCTGCCTAGTTTAAAGTTCTTTCTTATTCTGGAAGGTTAGGAACGTCTATATACAACAATACATCGCTGGTTTCAGTAATCTACTCTTACACTTTAAACTCTAGGGCACATGTAGAGACCTAAAGCTGTGCTGGCTAGCAATAGATGTTAAAGGGGAAATCAACCAATACTTTCTGGTTAAACATATTTTATTTTTCCTAATAAAATAATTTTTCAATGTACTACAAATATAGATAAAACAAAGAAAAATACTTAAATAATATCACGCGCATATAAGATTTTATAGATATTAGATAAAAATAAAGAAAAGATACTTAAATATGATATCGCATATATGTTGTTTTTCTTGCTTCCCTCTTTCTCTTTCTTGTTTTTTTCTTTTTCTTCTGTATATATCGTTATTTCCTTTGTCTCACTGCTTTGTTCTTATGCATACCTCTGGTGAATCCTGTATAGGGTCAGTGACCCTAAATAAAGGCTTTTGTTGTTGTTGTTGTTGATATCGCATATATAAGATTCAAAAAAAGGATTTTTAAAACTATATAAGGTTAAAAGGGAGTAGTTTAAAGGTGTATATAAACTTAAAAAAAGAAAAAAAGAAAAAAAGGCCTATCATGCCAAAGTTCCCAGATTATCCCCCCCTACCTCGGGATCCAGCCACTCAAGTCCAGGATTCGAAAAGGGGCAGCTAAGGCCGCAGCCAGCGGCCAGAGCCCTCTGCAACTCCAAGTTCTCAGCTTCTCGGGAAGAAATCAAACTCTAACTAAAATGTAAATATCCCGCTTCCTTGCCCCAGTGTTGCTGGACTCACCCCCTAAGGCTATCATCACCCTTCTTTCTGTGAAAATAGAAAAGTATCTTTATAAAATAATAAAAATAAATTAAATATAAAAATTATTAAAGAAAAACTCACAAAAAAAAATAAATAAAAATACGAAAATATTGAATTAAAAAATAATTTTAAAAATATAATTAATATTGTTGGATCTGGGCATCTTGGGGTCAGCTTGGAAAAGGTTCAGGGCTCGTGGTGGAGCTGATGTTCTGTCTGAAGAACCATCACCTGAAGCCTGTGGCTTGCCTATAGGCATGCTGGAGTCTGCCTTGGTACTGGTGGAGTCAGGTCATCCACCACAGGTCAGGTGGCTTGACCACAGGAAGGGGTGTCTGAGTCTATCTTGGACTCTGGCTTGGATTCAAGTCGACCACCATGGGACATGTGGCTCGATCACCAGGAAGGGGTGTCTGAGTCCATCTCAGACTAGCTTGGTAGGGCCAGGTCATCCACCACAGGTCAGATGGCTTGACCACAGGAAGGGGATCTCAGTATCTGGCTCGGTGCTGCCAAGGCTGAAGGCGGCCTCAGGCTCCATCTTTACACCTCATAATCACCAGAGGTTTGTAGCTTAGATGGTTAAAGGTGGGATAAGGTTAGGCTAGGTGGGGTTCTGGGTTATTTTGGCATGATATAGTCACGAGGTGTCCTAACAATCCTCCCTGCCAAAAAAATAATTTTACAAAAAAAAAGGAAAATTAATTTCCAACACCGAGTGACCAGGTGAGAAAACTTAATAAAATTTTAAAAAAAATACACATAAAGAAAATAATTCCTCCAAAAATTAGTATATCTATCTATACTCAAATATTAATTAATCACTCAAATCCACCCTGGGTGCTAGGGTGAAGTAATGAATGTACACTGAAAAAAAAAACTCAAAAATTCTAAATTCATAAATCTACAAATTTTAAAATATTATAGTATACATATATGCATGCATGCAATGCAATTCATTTTATTTTTCAAATAATAATAATTATCCAATATATTAATTTTTCATAATGTAACAGCCAAAAAAAGGTCCTAAAATACACAAAGGTATCAGGGGGGCAAATACAAATTTCAAATCTAATGCGTTTGCTCTGTAAATATTTATTAGGGCAATTCAAATGAATAACCTTGAAACTTAAAACACTATGATCC
>CP092865.1:4822443-4870094 GCA_030710605.1 Cordylochernes scorpioides
GGGTCTTATCGTGTTCGTTCTTCTTTTCTGTCGAGATAATTTCCATAGTCTTTTTAGGACCAAGGATTGAATATATGCGGAGTCCCTTTTTTCTTATGTTTATTTCCTTCCTATATTGTTTGTTATATTTGGTTACTATTCCATCCCATGTTTATTAATAATAATGATGGTAATGCCAATAACTAATTATTAAATTAGAGAAAGAGAGAGACGGTTCCTCTTTTTACCTTCCTCTTTTTATTTAAAATATAATTGTTAATAATTTGCATAACCAAGATATGTTTTAACTACATGTCATCATTGAGATCATATCTAGCTCAGACTCATCCTAATATCTGTAAGACTGTGTGATAAAACATTTTATCCAAAATAAATCTTCAGTGTCATTCCATATTTGAGTATATAAAGAAACAAGTTCCAAATTGATCATTGTGCTCTGGTAGCCCAGTGGAATTCCTATAGGTTGAACCTCTCCACGTGTTTCCAGGTAAAATTCAAACCTAGTTGATTCCTCTCTCTTTTCAACTTATAGCTTAAACATAGGTTGAACCCCTATTTGGTGATTTATTGAAGATATTTGGTTATATTATGACATTTTTTACCATCTCTCTCTCTCTCTTATACTAATGAAGTTCATTACCAAAAGTCTATACATCAGTTTCCAACTTTTCTAATACACTAAAAATATTATGATGCATTAGCGCGCCATCTTTTATCAAAATACGAAACTATTTTAGACGCGTATGAGTATTTTAAAAAATAAACAATTTCTACTGCCCTTACTGCAACGGAAAAAATTTGATGAAATAAAGTTCACAGCTGATGAGCCAGGCCCTCCCATTATTTTTCCATTGCAGTAAGGGCAGTAGAAATTGTTTTATTTTTGAAAGAATCATACGCGTCTAAAATAGTTTCGTATATTGACACTAAAATACAGTAGTTTAAAAGATTCCAAATTTGGGTTACCTAGATGAGGGCATTATTTTTAACTTTTTTAAGAGATATAAATATTTTCTCATATTTTACAAGGTAGGATCAATAAATAAGGTGAATTATAATTTATTAAAAAATATAAGAACGATATTAAAATTTAGGACTTGATTTATTCAAAAATAATCACCTTGGCTTTCTATACATCGTCTCCATCGTTCTGGCAACTTGTAAATACCCTCTTTATAGGCACTCTTAGGAAGCGTGTGAAAAATATCTTGCACCACTTTCTGGACATCTTCATCCGAGTCAAATCGCTTTCCCTTTAACTCCTTCTTTAGTAGTCCAAAAAGGAAATAGACAAAGGGGACTAGGTCTGGACTATATGCAGGATGTTCTAAAACTTCAAAACCTAATTTAATGATTGTAGATAGTTTTACATGATGTATGCGGCCTTGCATTATTATGAAGGAAGAGAACACCTTTACTAAGCTTCCCTCTTCTTTTGTTTCTTATACCGGGCTTTAGCTTATTTACAAGAATGTCACAATAAAGGTCGCTGTTCATACGTTGCCTTGAGGATAAAAAATCAAGACAGATTGGTCCATCAACATCCCAAAAAATTGTTAACAAAACTTTACCGGCCGAACGTTGAGACCTGATGTACATGTAATTCGTTCATTTTTGAACTCGTTAACCCATTTATAAATGTTTTTTTTAGACAAACAAGTCTCACCATAGATATTTTTCATTCTTTGGCATATTTGAGATGTTTGAATACCTTCTGCATTCAAGAAACGAATAACTGCACGTTGTTCAAGCGTGGTGCAATCCTTCAAGGGAGCTTCCATTTTAGTTTATTTATAAGTCTCGCGCCGCGCGTGGGAAAAAAAGAACAGAACACCTTAAATAGTCTCTCGATGTTATATTTTAATATTCTGTGGTTTAAATTATTATTTTTTTTTCAAGTAATAAGATAATTCACCTTATTTATTGATCCCCCTTGTATATATAGAATTGATATACAAAATAGAGATATCGATAAAACCTGTCTTTATTAATTTATGTTCATAATAAATGTGTCTATGGATTTGATTTTTCAATTATTAAACCATTATAACCATTATAGAGTTGGACATGGAGACTCAATTCATAGTTCAGATTATAATTCTTGGTCGGGTTGGCATATAGGTCCTGTTAAAATAATACAAAAGGTTTCTGGAGATGAGTTATTTTTATTAATTCAATCTCAAGCTTTCAGGTATCTCTGCCCTTCTACAGGAGTAAATAAAACGAATAATAATAATAACAACGCCGTGTTATTATTATTGGTTTTATGTACTCCTGTAAAAGAGAAGAGATGCCCGAAAACTTGAGATTACATTAATAAAAAAAAAAACTCATCTCCAGAAAACTGTTATTATAATCTATATTTAGGGGATCTAAATCAAATAAATATAGGTCCTGTCTTGAGGCTTCCATATTTTCTAGGATTTAGTCCGGTGAGGTCTGTCTGCTTTCTATAGATGGTGCATTGTGTCTTGACACCATCCTGGAGAAGGAGTGGTCTTGTATGGCCATTTTTGAGCCTGGAAATAGAGGTTGCTGCCTGTCGGTTCATCCTACATTCCAGAATAACTCCAGGCTTTTAGTTCAGATACCAATGATGGAATGTTGACTCCTGTATTTTTGCCTGGATATGTCTTGTTTGTAGACATTTGAAGATGTCGAAATCATGATTTCATAAAGTTATTGCGACTACTTACATTTCTCTCAAATAGGGTGTTTTCTTGTATTTTTATTAATTTTATCCAGTGTGTATCAAATGTAGCAATGGCAAATAATAAATTGAAAGCATTCGTCTTCAATTCAATGTTAAATTTATTATATATATAATGAATTATTATTTATTCTAAACAAATTTATATAATTAAAGCTATATTTATTTTGAATGGGTTAATGCCATGACGCTATTCAGGAACTGTTACTTAGTTGTTGATTGACTAGATAATAGTTGAACCATAAGAAATCTATGCTGAAATTTTCTCTTGGCAAATTCACATCTAGGTTCATTGCGTAGCTAAGAAGAAATTAATACAGAATATTATTATGGATGTAACCAGGATCATAATGTGATTAGGATGAAATTAAAACTGATTTATAATTTTTCCTATTAAGGTTAAGATTAAAACAAGGTTGTCCCAAAAGTTTGTAAACACTTGCAAAGAAATTGAAATACCAATATTATTCGCCGTTATGCATAATGTCTTTGTATTACGAAAAAAGGAATTGCATTATGTATTATTATTATGTGATATATATCAATCGAAATAATTGCAAAAAGTTTCATTATTCAATAAAATGGCAAGCTTTCAAGCGTTAGCTCTTCATCAGGCCAATTGTTTCGCAAATTTCTACACTATATATAGAAGTGTAGGAGGTATTTTTACATATTTACAATTGAAAAAGGTTTTAAAATTCTCTCAGAAATACTTTAAATATAAATATATCCTAAATATTTAAATTATTTCTCAGAGAATTTTTTAAACTTTTTTCAAGTGTAAATATGTAAATATACCTCCTGTATTCGCCGTAATAATATTATTCGCCAAGTAATAAGAAAAATACGAACTATTGGGACAACCTTATAACAGACAGAAAACAATGGAGATTTCTTGCTACGGTATCAACCAGGTTGATGTTGTGTTCAGGATGAAAGAATTGCTAATCCTTGCTGCGCTGATTGCCTCAGCTTGGTGTTCCACCAACCTTGATGATCTTCATCCTATGTCTGATGAATACATTGAGGCCATCAACAACCTTGGAACCACCTGGAAGGTAAGGGAAAACTTAATAAATATCATTTTTGCTTGATATAAAAAGTTCTGTTTCTCTCAATAATAAAAAATTACTTTCTAAAATTACAGAATAATTCAAAACTAGGAAGTACACTCATGGACAAAACTTAAGGAAGTAGAAAATCTTTGGTTTCGCCTGTTGTCTGTTCTTTTTAAAGGAGACAGAGGTTGTTCACACTTGGTTATCTCGCGTGTCTTCAAGAAAGATCACTGTAATATCTTTCAGAGTTATTGTCTGAATCCTGATATGCATGCTAAAAGGTACAAATTCCTTAAAATTTGTCCATGAATGTATACACACTTGGTTATCTCGTGTGTCTTCAATAAAGGTCACTGTAATATCTTTCAGAGTTATTGTCTGAATCTCGATATACATGCTAAAAGGTAAAACTTCCTTAAGTTTTGTCCATGAGTGAATTTTCAATTATAAAATGTGATGTTAAAAGTTTGTGTAAATTATAAGCGTTTTAAAGGAGCTGAGAGACATTATGATAACTTTTTCAAATATTTGTTTAAAAATTATTTAAAAAAAATTGAATTCTGCTTGTTCTATGAACAGAAATATAGATATACAGCCAGTACTAAGTCTTATAGTTTTATCTTAATTATTTTATTTTAATTATTATGACTATATATCAGTATCATTAATAGTATTCTAAAAATAGAATTATTCGCGTTTCTCTATCTAATAAATGAAAGATTTATTATATTGATCGCTGCATATACGTTAGGATTTATAATTGGAGACTTTGTGTTATAGTTTATTATATATATAAAGATAGTGGTGGTGTCTTGTCCATGGAGCAGATCAGATCGGTCCATGCACCCTTATCACAATACCGGCCAACTGAGGTGGTGGTGGTGGTGTCTTGTCCATGGAGCAGATCAGATCGGTCCATACACCCTTATCACAATACCGGCCAACTGAGGTGGTGGTGGTGTCTTGTCCATGGAGCAGATCAGATCGGTCCATGCACCCTTATCACAATACCGGCCAACTGAGGTGGTGGTTGTGTCTTGTCCATGAAGCAGATCAGATCGGTCCATGCACCCTTATCACAATACCGGCCAACTGAGGTGGTGGTGGTGTCTTGTCCATGGAGCAGATCAGATCGGTCCATGCACCCTGATCACAATACCGGCCAACTGAGGTGGTGGTGGTGTCTTGTCCATGGAGCAGATCAGATCGGTCCATGCACCCTGATCACAATACCGGCCAACTGAGGTGGTGGTGGTGTCTTGTCCATGGAGCAGATCAGATCGGTCCATGCACCCTGATAACAATAACGGCCAACTGAGGTGGTGGTGGTGTCTTGTCCATGGAGAAGATCAGATCGGTCCATGCACCCTTATCACAATACCGGTCAACTGAGGTGGTGGTGGTGTCTTTTTCATGGAGCAGATCAGATCGGTCCATGCACCCTGATAACAATACCGGCCAACTGAGGTGATGGTGGTGTCTTGTCCATGGAGCAGATCAAATCGTTCCATGCACCCTGATCACAATACCGGCCAACTGAGGTGATGGTGGTGTCTTTTCCATGGAGCAGATCAGAACGGTCCATGCACCCTGATCACAATACCGGCCAACTGAGGTGGTGGTGGTGTCTTGTCCATGGAGCAGATCAGATCGGTCCATGCACCCTGATCACAATACCAGCCAACTGAGGTGATGGTGGTGTCTTGTCCATGGAGCAGATCAGATCGGTCCGTGCATCCTGATCACAATACCGGCCAACTGAGGATATATAAAGATGGATTTTTAAAAAGGCATCTCCTAATCATGGAACTAAAAGTTTCTGATGGTTTGCGATATTGCAGAATAAATATAACCTAATCGTTGATTTTTTAAATATTTCAATATTAGCTAAATACCCATTCTGGGGGAGATTTCTTTTTCTTAATTTATTTACTTGATTATAGTACAATTTCACCTTTGCGCTGTTTTTTCACATATGTAAAACTTTTATACAATACACACTGTTTATATTGTAACTTAGAAAGTTAAAGGAAAGACATACTTCAGGATGACACGTCAATTTATTTGAGGCATAGGCTCCATATAAAATTGATACTTTGCTACGATATATAGAGTAAAAATATTATATAGTACTGTTATATAGTTCCACAATTCTAATCTATTTACATATATCAGGCTGGACGGAACTACGCTAAGGACACTTCCCTAGAATCCCTCAAGAAACTGTGCGGAACTATCAAGAGCCAAAATAAAAGTATTCCAATAAGGTATCATGATTCAGATAAAATTGAAATTCCAGAGAGTTATGATGTGAGACAATATTGGAGCATCTGCAAGTCTGTCAATAAGATCAGAGATCAGGGAGCTTGTAGATCCTGCTACGCCCATGCTGCTGTGGAAGCTATGTCTGACAGAATCTGTATCGCCTCCATGGGAGAAAACCAAGTGGAACTCTCAGCCAATGATCTCATTTCCTGCGGTGGACAAGGGTAAGTTCCATACATTTATTTTCATCATTTATATATGCTTTCATTATTTTTAATATCAACATCTGACCCTTTTATTTTTTTCTATTATTTTTCTCATATATATATATATTTTTTTATATACACAAACTCAGCGCCGCATAGCCTTATAATATCACAGTTGAAATGAATCAAAATACAAAGTAGGTGGGGGAAATTTGTGCATGAACTTTGTATTTTAAATTATTTCAACTGTGTGTGTGATATTATAACACTATGCGACGCTGAGTTTGTGTATACAAAAATGTAATGCCTTGATAAAGGTTCGGCGTTCAGTCAGCCGAAATATTGACAAATAAATCTTTTATTCAATCCAATATGTCTTTTTACTATCTAATGATTTAAGTATGGATTGCTCTATTTTCAGAACAAAATATAAATAAATATGTAGAGTTATATCTATAATATAAGGAAGATAATTGGTATAAGAGAAGGAGTTTTGATAGTTAAAAAGAAATTAGATGAATATTATTTTTAAGGTATCAAAAAGATTTTGTATTTTATGTAAAAACATAGGGATATAACAAGTTCACGCTGTAGCATCGGCAGTTACGCGTCATAGTAGCAGAACAACGAGAAAAAAAGGAAGAATTGAAGGTATTAGGATAAGAAAAAGGGCAAAGACAGAACCATGCTAACCATATATATATTGTTGCATCATGGCTAATGAACCTATTTTATTTCAATTTGTAATATTATTTTTCATATATATTAAAATCAAATTTATATTTTATATTTATTTATTTTATTAAACAGAATATATGTATTATAAAGAGAATATATATATTATAGAATCATCATTTGTATTTAGGTACACTGTGTGACTTCACTTCTCTCTTTGATGTGAGAAATAAATAGAGGATTCTGGAAGCTACTTAAAGTAGAGTTATCTCATTATTCGCTTATATAAAGTTGTAGGATGGTTGAAACACGCTCTGGTCAGATGCAAGACCCAGCACAGGAGAGGATCAAGGTTGAAGAGTCTGCCAAGCCGCAACCTGGTGCAACAATATATAGTAGAACCTCCATGAGAGGACACTCGCGCTAGAGGACACCTCTCTACAACGAGAACAGTTTTTATTTACAAAATTACCATTTTTCTTATTTAGCAACTCTCCGGTAAGAGGACACCTCTCTCTAAAAGACACTTTGGTTCTGCAACTAGGTGTTATCCTTTACAGGGAGGTTCTACTGCATATATATTAAATAAACAATGCTTATATTTTGGATCAAAAATGTTTAATAAAACATCCAATAATTCGGGAGAGCAAGTTTGCCTATCTTCTTCTGTGATTCAAACCCTGTAAACAAATCTTCTACGTGCATCACGTGGATGGTTTGTTTACATCGTTTGAATCCTGAAAGAAAATATTGCGGCGATGATCAATAGATGGCGTCTAGCTTTGACGTCTATTTTGAAGGGAGAGGTGACCTCTGTCTTTGTAGATCAATATCCTCCCGGAAAAATTTCCATCTATATATATGTATATTGGAAATAGAGCAATCCATAAATAAATATTTAATCAAAAAGGCATATATTGGATCAAAATATCCTTTATTTTACCAATATTTCAGTTGGCTGAACGTCAACATTTATCAAGCTATTATAACATTTAATTTTTGTCAACAACAAACCCAAACTTTTGCTTCCCATTGAATATAAGCTAATATATTTTTAAACTTAATTCTATTGACGTTGTGTGGCGCTGAGTTTGTTGTTGACACACATTAATATGTTATAATACCTTGAAAAAGGTTGACGTTCAGCCAACTGAAATATTGGTAAAATAAATGATATTTTGATCAAATATATGCCTTTTCAATTTAATATACAATGTATGTCCCATAAGTTCCCGGACTGGGTCCATAAAAAAAAGGTAAGAATTTTTTTTTATTTTTTTATTAAAACTTTTCAAAGTAATCCCCCCTTGCTTCAACGCACCAGCGCCATCGTTTCTCCCAATTGTCGAAACAGTTTTTATAAGCCTCCTTTGGAATTCTCTTCAATGCTAACGGCGATTTTTCTATTATGTCATCCCTGGTGTCAAAATGTCTTCCTTTTAGAACTGCTTTAAGTTTGGGGAACAGGAAAAAGTCATTTGGTGCGATGTCTGGGAAATAGGGTGGTTGAAGTAGGATTTGTGTCCCGTTTTTCGCCAAAAGCTAGTCATCAAGTGCGCTGTGTGAGGGCGAGCAATGTCATGGTGTAGGATCCAGCCACCATTAGTCCATTTTTCTGGCCGTTTTTTCGAATCGCTTCCCTTAGACGGCGAAGAATGCCCAAATACATTTCCTTAATAACTGTTTGGCCTGCAGGAAGATACTCGTGATGAACAATGTCCTTGTTATCCGAAAAAGCGACCAGCAACACCTTGTTTCTGGATTTTTTGGGTCTAGGCTCACCCTAACCTCTCCACTCGGCAGTTTGAGGTTTGGTTTCAGGGTCATAGCCATAGACCCATGTCTCGTCGCCTGTGATTATCTTGTCTTTCCATTCTGGATCCGTTCTTGTCATTTCCATCATGTCCTCACAGGTTGCAAGCCGACACAGTTTTTGCTCATTGGTGAGGAATCTTGGGATGAATTTTGCAGGAGTCTTTTTGAGCTTCAAATTTTCGGTTACGATCCTTCCAATCGTTGTTTTAGAGATGCCTGTGTCTTGCTCTAGCTCCAGCAAAGTGGTTCGAGGATTTTCTTTTATCAAATCGGTGATTTTTTGCACATTTTCATCAGTCCTTCGAAATTTTGGGCGTCCTTGACGAGGATCATCTTCAATGGAAATTCTGCCAGCTTTAAATCTAGAATGCCATTCAAAAACAGTTGTTCTCTTTGGGGGGTCATTGGGGAATGCTTTATTAAGCATTTCAAAAGTTTCGGTTGCTGATATTTGAAGTTTCAAACAAAATTCTATGCAAATCCTCTGCTTCAATTTTTGTTCCATCGTAAAGTCGCCGCAGCGCTAGGTCTGACCTTTAAATAAATTAGAATAACCTTGGCGCGCGCGCAAGTACCGCCTCGATATTGGTACCACCGTGTAGCCGTTTATTTATTTTTTTATGGACCCAGTCCGGGAACTTATGGGAAATACCTTGTATATATCAATAAAAAGGAATCTCCTTATCGTGAAACTGAAAGTTGCTGATGGCTTGCGCCATCTTATATATATATTCATTATATATATATTGAAACAAAATTAAATTTCCTCACCACTTACATGTGCATTGGTTTAAAAAATAATTGTGTATCTCTTTGTGACAGATGTGAATCAGCAGACCCTATCAGGGCTTGGATTTATTGGCAAAAGTACGGAATTGTATCTGGAGGAGGTTATAATGGAGAGGGATGCCAGCCCTACCTCTACGCTCCATGCAAACACGAAGGATCCTCAGGACCTTATCAACCCTGCGGGGATTACATGCCAGCTCCATCTTGCAAGAAGGAATGTATTCCTGGATACAAACAAACCTACGCTGAAGATAAACACTACGGTAGGTATTCCTTTCTTTCACTTATTTACATATTTACAAAGTATTGGAAGATAGAATCCTCTGAAATATAAATTGTAACAACACATTGTCTCCAAAAATAAGTTTCTTGTCTTATTTAAATTATCTCTCAAGCTTTCAGGTATCGTAAATCCTTCTACGGGAGTAGTATAAAATAAATCGAGGTAATTGTGTAAAATTAATCAGGCCTTCAGGGAAAATTTTATTTTCAAAACATTTTTATCCTCTAGCTTTCAGGCACGGACGTCTTTCTACAGGAGAAAACCTGATGCAATTCTCCTGTAGAAGAGCGTCCGATGCCCGAAAGCTAGAGAATAAAAATGTTTTGAAAAGATAATTTTCCTTAAAGGCCTGATTAATTTTACACAATATTGATACAAAGGTTCAAAATCACTTTATTAGGTACCGCTCAACAAGAACAACCTAGTTTATGATAATTGCAACAGTGAATAATATATGAAGGTTATTCCCCTATTAAACAAAGTGTTAACGCGGGATTCAATCCCAGTTCATGACTGTCGGGAATCGAGGGTGTTACCTACTTGTCCACCGACTTTTTATATTGATACAAAAGATTGTTTTATTAAGTTCGAGATAAGTTTATTCATTTATTTAAATGATCTTTCAAGCTTTCAGGTATCGAAAACTCTTCTACTGTTGTTGTTGTTGTCGTGTCCAAAGAAGAGTCTCAGATGTCTCCATGCATCTCCATCACAGCAGCAGCAATATCTACTATCTTGCTCTTCATTGGAAAATGGGTGCCGTTGCCACGTTAGTCACCTTGGAAACGAACCAGAATTTGGTCGAATATTCCAAGGGTCCAAGGGGGGACCGCAGGGAGGTGTGGTGGTCGGACTTCTCCCCCCAAACTCTTCTACTCCTGTAATTAATAAAGTGAAATTAGCAGAAGCTTCCAGGAAAAAGTTTCTTTTTTAAAATTTTTAATTGATGAATCTCTAGCTTTCGGGCACGAAAAGCCCTTCTACAGATGAAAATATTTTACAATAATTCACCAATAAAACTAGAGATAAAATAAAATCAAATGCAAAATTTTGAAAATAAACTTTTTTCCCTGGAATCCTGATCTATTCACCTTAATTTTGATACAAGAAATTATCTTATCGAATATGATGTAATTATTTTTCAAATATAATCTTAACTACATACAGTTAAACCTGTCTATAGCGCCCCCTCTAAATAGCGCCCATTTTAAATACGTACGATGCGATTTACATTAAAAGTCACCTATCTATAGCGCCCCCTCTTGGGACTCGCCAAAATAGGGTGCTATAGACAGGTTTAACTGTACATGATTTTTTTTTCCAAGCTTTATATTTTAATTTACCTTAAATCCATAGCCTGAAAACTCGATTTTTCGATCAATTTATTATTATTTTAACTATTAATATATACAGTTATCAGCGTCATGCACAATTCTTTCTTAATTCTGTCACCGTTTGCTTTTGGTTCAGTGGTAGAATGCTCGCCTGCCACGCGGGCGTCCCGGGTTCAATTCCCGGCCGATGCATTTTTTTTTTTTTTACAATTTTTAAAACTCATTTATATTATTAAAATATATGTGCTTTTCCTGTCTATGTACAGATTTATGGTCTATGTACACAAGTATACAAGTATGTATACAAGTTATTTGCAAATTGCGTGGCAAATTTGCCCTTTCGCTCGCAAGCAGCGCCTCTAGCGGTGAAAATGGGAGGTAATATCAGCTGACCTAATGGACATGTAAAACGTGTTTTAACAGGACATAGAGAAAAATCTGGAAAAGATATTTTTCGGATTTTTAGTCAAGAAAAATAAATTGACAGGTTCTGGGAAAAAAAATAGTTGTTTTTCATTCAGAAAATGATGATGACAATATTGCTGTATCATATTTGATTATCAGATACAAAATTATATCCGGAAAAATTCCAAAAAGCAGAGACCACGGGTGACGCGAGTTCATTTTTAGTATGCATGAACAAAATTCTAACAGAAAAACATTCATTCGAGCAGAAGACACAAAGCCAGATCATCTCTTTATAAAAATATCGCTTCTCAGACACAAAGTTTGGAGCGGGACGTTTCACAAGAATGACATCCACGGCGCCAATTTATAATTGTAACGAATAGTATTTGAATAAAAGCATTTAATCGGGTAAAACCCGGGCATTGCCCGGGTCATTCGGCTAGTTTATTACTATAATAATTTAACACATATATCTGTAAAAAAAAAATAATTTATATACCTGATTCAATTACAAATTCACTTTTGTACTATTTTTCCCATCTATCTGTGTGATGTACCTTAAATCCAAAGCCTCAAAACCGATTTTTCGATTAATTTATTACTATTTTAACTATTTATTACTATATTATAATTTATTACTAAAATAATTTAACACATATATCTGTTGAACGGCATTTGAAAATTATCCCGCAAATGTTTCTTTTGAACGAAAAATCGAAATTTATTTTAAGGAGAAATAACGATTATTTCTAACCTTAGGGGTGAAGTATGAAAAGATGAATTGTGAAGAGTAATGATTATTTATTTTTCCGTTTATCATTACTCTCTCTTCACAATTCATCCTTTCATACTTCATCCCTAAGGTTATAAATAATCGTTATTTCTCCTTAAATTGAATTTCGATTTTTCGTTTAAAAGAAACAAATGCGGAATAATTTTAAATGCTTTTCTACAATCATAAGCCGCATTATATATTGTATTATACATATATCTGTGTGATGTTTCAGCTAAAAAAGTTTATCTGGTTGCTCCCGAAGAGAAACAGATTCAAATGGAAATCTTGTTATATGGACCTGTTGAGGTAGCTCTTGATGTTTATGAGGATATGCCAAGCTATAAGAGTGGTAAGTGGATATATATATATTCATAAAATAATAATAAAAGAGCTAACAAAAAATAATTTGAAATTCAGGAATCTACAAGCGTCAGTCTAACAATCTTCTGGGTGGTCACGCTCTCAAGATGATGGGCTGGGGAGTTGAGAATGGAGTGAAGTACTGGATTCTTGCTAACTCCTGGAATACCTACTGGGGAGATAATGGTAAGTCAACTCTCTCTCTCTCTTCTAGCTAAGACATTCTATATCCTATATCCATTTGATATAAGGGAAAAGGGAAATATAAAAAGCTAAGATATTGCCACGTGGAAAATTAGGGAAGACCAACTTCGGGATGAGATAACAATTTATTTCAGGCAAGAACAAACTATGAGTGATAAACAAAAGATAAACAAAGGGGGAAGTGTACAATGTATCAAAATATAAAAATAAAAAATGATAATCTGCTAATAAAATAAAGAATACTTTGTTACAATATACAGATGCATTTTCAAAAAATTGTAGCATATAAATTTACTGGTAATGTGTTTCTTTTAAATAATAATAATAATAGTATTTATAGATGGCGTCAGTTTCTGACGTTTATTTTGACGGGAGAGGCGACCATTGCTTCCAATAGTATTTATTATTAAGTTGTTAACATGATAATCCTGTTGAAGGACTGACAAGCTTGAAAATAAAAAGTTGCACAAGAAACTTAACCCTGGAAGCCTCATTTTTATTTTATAATAAATAATATTATAGATTATAGATGGCGTCAGTTTCTGACGTTTATTTTTGACGGGAGAGGCGACCATTGCTTCCAATAGTATTTATTATTAAGTTGTTAACATGATAATCCTGTTGAAGGACTTACAAGCTTGAAAATAAAAAGTTGCACAAGAAACTTAACCCTGGAAGCCTCATTTTTATTTTATAATGAATAATATTATCAAATATTATCTCTACTGACCTTACTGCAATGGTATTTGATATTACTGCATTAATATTAACATTACAGTAAGGTCTGTAGAGAGATCATATTTGATGATATTATTTAAAAGAAACACATTACCAGTATATTTATTTGTTACAAATTTTAACGATAAATGGCAATTACATTTATAAATTAAAAAATAAATATCTGTATTCTCTAATATCCATAATCTAAAAATCCATATATTTTATGTTTTATTATTATTATTAATCAACCAGGCGCAATATTGAAATATTTGCGCCTAATAAAGAGGAAACAAAACAACAAACAAATTTAAACTTAGAATTAATATTTACAAATTTACATGTATTATTCGACAGAGTTCATAAAATTTATATAGACAAAGTGGCTGAGGTAAAAGAGTTAGATCATGGAACAATCGATGTCTCACTTCTGTAAAGTTCGGACAGTCGTAGATAAGGTGAAGAGCAGTTTGTTCAGTTTCTCCGTAGGATATATTTTGTGTTTAATATGAATATTTTTGATGGTTATTTATATATCTATAGTAAATTTGCAATTTAAACGTGTTATGACTGAGAATTTATACATTGAAAGTTGATTCCATTCCTTCTTTACTCCAGAGAACATCTGGGGTATGTGGAAGATATATTTCTATTATATATTATCGAAAGATAGGAATCCCTGAAATGTACGCAATAATTACAAACGGTTTCCATGGATAACTTTCTTTATTTATAAATTCTCTCAAGCTTTCAGGTATTATAAACCCTTGTACAGGAGTGTATGACATATATATACTCCTGCAGACGAGTTTACAATACCCAAAGCTTGAGAGAATTTATAAATAAAGCAAGAAACATATCCTTGGAAACCGTTTTTCATTAATGCTAATAAACATTATATTAACAAAATAATCTTTAAAATATTTTAACTTTTGAATTTCTTTTCTTATTTCTAAAACTTGAAATTATAAGAAAAACCCAAAAAATATATATATGTGATGATGAAGTGTTGACTCTTGTTGAATCTTGTCGACTAAAAATGTGATGAGGTATCCAGTCGACTTATCAACTATGGTGTGAGTCCTTGTCAACTCTCGCTATACTGTGTTGACCGAGAGGAACAGTCAGGATGTGGAGTTTTCCAGTACCTCTCTGCACCTTGGAACACCTTTAAAAGTTCTCACAAAGTACAGGCAGTCGTGGTCGAGGCAGAGTGGAAAGCTTGGGAATATCCACACAAAAAAACGAAGACACAGTTGCACTAAGAAAGTTCCGTGAACAGATAAAAGTTGAGCTAGGAGCGAAAGATGGGGAGATAGAAGTTTCTTACTGGTCTACATGATGGCTGAGATGGACCTGAGGTACAACCGACGAGAGCTGACGCAGATGGTAAACTAACTGTATTTTTAGGTTAAAACGGGGCTTTATATACCTTTCCTGAGAAAGGGGGTTTTGCATTCCACCAGATGTGAAGAGTGTGGGTCGTCTGGTGTCATTCTAAACTAGCGCCGTGGCAGTTTCCATTTTTAGACCTTGTTGTGGGAATTCTAAATCTATCTCGATTTTAGACGTTATGACCTTTTGCGTTAGCTCAACTCTTAATCTATTACAGAGTTTTATTTATTTATCCTCAGTTTGTACAAAGTACATTACATATGATGATGTAATGACACATGTCAATCATGCGTATAATCATTTACAGATGTGTTTCTATGATACAACATGAAAATCTTGTTATAAGTTATATACAATATGGGGTTGTTGGCTTAAATTACCATATATATATATATATATATATATATATATATGTCGTAGCTGTCGTGGTCGAATGGAAGGGCGCGACCGTTGTGCATGTATGCGTCAAAAAAGAACTTGTTCGACACTCATGAGCGCGCGCGCGACGGAGATAGGCTTAGGTCTGCCCCACCCCCTGTCGAGAGAATGTAATCGTCCGGCCGCCGGCCGGATGGACAGACCAAGTACCCACCGACCAATCAGAGGGGTCAAGAGGTCCTGGCGCCCGGGGGCAGAGTTGGTGACACAGCTGTACCAAGTAGACAAGAAAAAAAAACTCGCGGGGGCTTGCCCAAGATGACCTCCGGGAACTTTGTCCATCTTCCATAAACGACCATGATTTTATTCAACTTATCGAGTGTTTTTCAAGGGACCGGGAAAAAATGTTCACTAGATAAAACGATGATTTTGTAATGTAGAAAATTAGGAAAGACAAAATTCAGGATAACACGGCACACAGGGACCGGGAAAAAATGCTCACTTTATCGAGAGATTCAAATTTACGAGTTTCAAATTATCAAAATATATCTTTTTTTTATAAGTTTATAGAGAATTGTTGTAACAAATGTTCGTTAGACAAACCTTTACTCGGGTAAAACCCGGGCAAAGCCTGGTACATCCGCTAGTATATATTTAATAATCCTAAATTACTTGAGATTTGCACCAATTGCAATTCTTTATTATTAATGTTGTGAGCTTGCTTTTTGTTTTTGCCTTTAATCATTGAATTTCAGAATTTTTATTTGTGGTCAAATAGATTAATATTGAGCGCATCACAGAACTATAAGCCTAAAATAATTCTATGTGACTTTATTTTTCTTTATTTTTAAAAATATTATATTGAGTTTATTTATTTCAAATTTTATTTTCCATGTTCTTTACATTTTTTGCATGTTCTTTATCTTTCGATAAAGCAAAAACAAATCTCTTCAGCAAACTAAAATGTCTTTTAAACATAAAATTATTATAAAAAGGTATAGATTTATTTATGAAAAAAGGCATCTCCTTATCGTTCAACTGAAAATTGCTGATGGCTTTTTCTTTTTCATAATTCATGCACCATATCCCAATACAATATCACATTTGTGCTATTTTTCCATAGAGCTTTTATTGTTTTAAAATCACACAAAAAGTAAGTGGCTTTAATTTTTGCGTTTGAAATAAATTTTAAAACTCTGAGGCTTTTTAAACTATTTTACTTGAACAAGATTTATTTTTCTTCAAACAGTGTCTTTACATGTTTCGACACACAATGAATAGTAATAATTGACTTATATATTAATAATCCAAAATTTGTTTCACTGAAATTTTTATTGAGGTAACTATGACATTTTAGTTTTTGTGTTCAGTGAGATAGAAAAATAACTAAATATCTTATTTTCATTTAAAAATTATATAAACAAAATTATAAATTATTCAGATAGTTCATTTATAAATAGGAAATTGTCTTATTTTATAGAATATCGTTTATACACATGGACAAAACTTAAGGAAGGTGTGCATTTCCGCATGTATATCGGGATTCAGACAATAACTCTGAAAGATATTACAGTGACCTTTATTGAAGACACACGAGATAACCAAGTGTATATGCACTCATGGACAAAACTTAAGGAAGGTGTACATTTCCGCATGTATATCGGGATTCAGACAATACCTCTGAAAGATATTACAGTGACCTTTATTGAAGACACACGAGATAACCAAGTGCATATGCACTCATGGACAAAACTTAAGATAGTGTAGATGATTTTTTAAGGAGACAGAGGCAATTTTATTCACACTTGGGTATCTCGAGTGTCTTCAAAAAAGGTCACTGTAATATCTTTCAGAGTTATTGTCTGAATCCCGATATACATGCTAAAAGGTACAACTTCCTTAAGTTTTGTCCATCAGTGTAAATATTAGAACAATAACAAAAAATTAATTTCTTTCCAAACCTATGAATTTTACATATCAGTTTTGCCTTTTCTCATGTTCTACTTTGTGTTTCCAGGTTACATTAAGATCCTGAGAGGTGTGAATGAATGTGGCATTGAAGAATATGCCGTCGCTGGTGTACCTGATCTTTGTAAATAAATAATTAATTTCTTAAGACCTTTTTTATTAAAGAATTTATAAATAACTGAAATTTAGTGTCAATTCTTCTTTCCTTTAATTTAGATGTTATTTATATATATGCATAAACAACATTTTGTAAATAGAACAATCCATAAATAAATCTTTAATTAAAAAGGCATATATTGGATCAAAATATAATTTATTTACCAATATTTAAGTTGGCTGAATGCCAACCTTTTTCAAGGTATAACAAGGTTGTTGACATAAATATGTTGTTATACCTTGAAAAAGGTTGGCATTCAGCCAACTGAAATATTGGCAAATAAATTATTTTTGATCCAATATATGCCTTTTTAATTAAACATAGCATTATGTAAAAGCATAGGGCACTTCTCCCGTCAAAATAAACGTAAAAACTAGACAGCATATTTTTGACGTTTATTTTAACGGGAGAGGCGCTCTATATTTTTGTAGATCCTCCCGGAAAAAATTCCATCAATAACATTATATGTTCGTTTAACACCTATCCAGTAGTTTGAAATTTCAAAATGAATATAAACGTTTATTATAGTTTTGTATTATCTTGGAAATGGTTCTGTTAACTCACTGTGCTCACTCACCCAAACATTTTATATCAAATATGCATTATATATATTGTTGCACCAGGGGTTGCGGCTTGGCAGACTCTTCAACCTTGATTCTCTCCTGTGCCGGGTCTTGCATCTTACCAGAGCGTGTTTCACAACCATCCTACAAATTTATATAAGGGAATAATGAGATAACTTCAAGTAGCCTCCAGAAATATTTATTTATTTCTCACATCAAAGAGAGCAGTGAAGTCACACAGTGTACCTAAATACACAAATGATGATTCTATAATACATATATTCTGTTTATAATACATATATTCTGTTTAATAAAATAAGTAAATATAAAATATAAATTTGAATTTAAAATATATGAAAAATAATATTACAAATTAAAATAAAATAGATTCATTAGCTATGATGCAACCATATTATACACTTTCATGGACAAAACTTAAGGAAGTTATAAGGATTTTATGTCTAGGTCGTCTGTTTTTTTAAGGAGACAGAGGCAATTTCGTTTGTCTTCAATAAAGGTTACTGTGTATCAACTTTCATATTTATTATCTGAATCCTGATATACGAGGTGTGTTCAAAAAGTATCGCAACTTTTGTGTTTTTTCAGCTTCTCCTTCGATGCCGTCTTTATCTCGTCAAGCGTAGCGTAACGTCGTCCTTTCATGGGCCTCTTCAGTTTAGGGAACAAGAAAAAGTCACAGGGGGCCAAATCTGGGGAATACGGTGGCTGCGGCATCATTAGTGTGTTGTTTTTGGCCAAAAAGTCGCGCACAAGCAACGATGTGTGAGCAGGGGCGTTATCGTGGTGCAAAAGCCAATTTTTGTTCTTCCACAAATCCGGGAGTTTCTGGCGAATTGCTTCGCGCAAATTGCGCATAACTTGCAGGTAATATTCCTTATTGACCGTTCTACCCTGTGGCAAGAACTCATGATGCACCACGCCCCTGCAATCGAAGAAAACTGTCAGCAAAACTTTCACATTCGACCGAACTTGGCGCGCTCTTTTCGGTCTTGGTTCGTGCGGCAGCTTCCATTGAGATGATTGAGCTTTGGCTTCGTTCCCAGTTATGACCATCTGGAGCAAATTTGGGTCGTCGCGGACAGAGTCCAACATCTCATTAGCAATGTTCATGCGATGCTGTTTTTGGTCGCAATTGAGCAATTTTGGTACGAATTTTGCGGCGACCCGTCTCATGCCCAAATCATTGATAAAAATCGAATGGCACGAGCCAATCGATATGTTTAGGTCCTCAGCAACTTCTCTAACGGTGATTCGACGATTGGCCAATATCATTTTACAATCATCAGCCGCGTTATATCGTATTTTAAATGTTACTTTAAGTATTAGTTACGAACGGAAAAATACGTCCAGGGTAGCCGAGTGGACAAGGCACCTGCCCGGTAAGCAGAAGGGTGTGGGTTCGATTCCCGCCCCTGGACACTTTTTATTTTTCCGTTCGCCATTACTCTTCATGTTTCACCTTTCCATACCTCATCCTCAAAGTTAGAAATGTCGCTATTTCTCTTTGAAAATAAATTTCTATTTTTATAAAAAGAAACATTCGCGGTATAATTTCAATTTTCGTTTTACAATCATTTTATCCACTTCATTAATTTTTTCGTCTGTTGTTGAAGTGCTCGGGCGTCCGGCACGCTCTTCATCGTTCATATCTTCTCGGCCTTCTGAGAACATTTTGTACCACCTATAAAGGTTGCTTCGGTCCAAGGTAGCTTCTCCGTATGCCACAGTCAACATTCGGAATGCATCAGCGCACTTAATTTCGTTTTTCACACAAAATTTGATACAGGTTCTTTGATCATTTTTTTAATAGGTAAAAATCGAAGACGATCCAAAACACCTGCAAGCAAAGCAGCTGTCAACAATTAAGTGAACATTCAAAATGGCTGAGCTTGTCGGCATAAGTGAGAGACATGAGTATCAACATAAAGCCACAAAAAGATCGAAATTCGAATATACGTAACCCGCGAAAATTCAAAAGTCGCGATACTTTTTGAACACACCTCGTATAACAACAACAACAGCTTTATTAGGACATTTCCGTCCTGTAAGGACTCGCCATACATCATTTTCATGAAGAAAGGGAAAAAACATAAACAAAGGAGAGAAGGGAAAATGAAAAGGAAATCAAAGTGTTCAACCTAACTATACAAATTAACTATGGATGGAAATTGTTCTGTAATTTTAGTTCTTAGAGATTACCTTGTTCTCTAACGCTTTATGAAAGTCAAACAATTCTATCGCTATATATTTTTTCTCGGACATTATTCTGATTAGCTGAACTAGGTTCACGTAGACTTGGATAATGTTCTTTAAGATCTTATTCCGTTCCACGTTAACAATAGTGCATTCAGAGATGTAGTAGGTCATTTCTTCTATGCTTTCAGTTTTGCATAATTTACAAATTACAACTTCCTTTCTAATTATTTGAATGTGACTTTCTCTTAGTAGAGTCGAAGTGATTCTTGTTTGGGTAATATAACCTTTTATGTCTAATGATGGGTTCCAGGATAAAAATTGTTCAGGCATTAAATACTTATATAATAATTTATAATTAGAATATAATATTGTATGATCCATTTTTGCTAAGTCCTGATGAATTAATTGTTCAGTTTTGTACGAAAAATTCCTGTTATTTCGTTTTGAATGGTCTCATAGTCGCTAGCATTGTTTGTCCAGGCAAGGCCGCAGTGGTTTGAATCCTGATATACATGCTAAAAGGTACAACTTCCTTAAGTTTGATCTATGAGTGTATATTACATATATTCATTATAAGAATTACTATACCAACATATTGGCTTCTTGAGTTAGAATGCCAGTATTATACATCAATTTACACCATAGCTCTATATAATATAATGTTGAATAGTATCTTGGGGTTGAAATTATAGGCTTTGTAATGATTCTCTGGTTTAAAAAAATGCCATACACATAATCCACTTTAGCGGTCAATCATCATCTGTTGATAGTTTGAGTAGAATCTTTATGATGACTTTGTGAGACAATCATATCATTTGAGAAGGTTGCCTCTCCCGTCGAAATAGACGCTAAAACTAAGCGCAATCTCCAAAAACTTGCGGACTCAGGTCGATGACAAAGCTAAAACACCAGTTTTGAAAAACTGAGAAGCATCCACCTAGAGATCATGTTTTCAGGCTAATGGCCCTTTTCAGTCTAGGTCGCGATTTTATTTCATGATATCCACATGATATTTATACAATAGATATGAGGTGGTTTGAAAATTAAATTTTGGAAAATCCCTTAGAACACATATCCCACCGACAAACCAAACTTTTCCAATGATATATATTTATTACCAGTTGCAAACAAGACACGCTATATCCGATCTGGATAATTGCGCGTGAAACTATTTACAATAATTCATATTGTAGTAGAGTAGGTAACAGAATTATCAAAAAGAAAATAAACAATTAAGAAAAAGAGCATTGAATAGACATATACATTAAACAAATAAGCAACAACATAAGCAGATAGAAGAAATCGCAAGGTAGTTATTTACAGTATATTAAGCAATGATGGAAGTTGATTTAATGAAGTTTCAATGATATGCCTTCACTTAGTCAAAATCATCTTACATAAATGTTTTATATATAATACAAAAAGAAATTGCGTTAAATTTGAGTATATAACAAAACTCTGATAACCGAATGTTGCTTTTTAAAAGGCGTATTTGTCATTTGTTTATCAACTTAACAACTCTCAAGAAGAGGAATGGAAAAAGAGGGTGTGATTATAAATGGTGTTTATGAAAAAACGCTCCAGAATCATTTACACTCACAGTTATATCTTTTATCATGTATATCGGGATTTAGACAATACCTCTTAAAGATATTACAGTAACCTTTAATGACGACATACGAGATAACCAAGTGTGAACGAAATTGTCTCTGTCTCCTTAAAAAAAATAGACATCTGACGTTATCAAATAATTTAACTTCCCTTAGTTTAATAGAATGGCTAAGTTTGTGCTGGTGATTGCAATTCTTTTGTTGCTTGTTCTGTCTATGGCCAATCTGGAAAAAAGGCATTCCAAGAATGCATGTGTTAACGGTTACTTTATTTATAACACTTATTACTTATTATACATTAGAGAAATGTAGACGCCAAATATCGTTCTCAGCTTCGAAAGATTGTTCACCAACGTTCTAACTATACAAGTGATACACACACACAACTGTACAAACAACTATACATGTATGTCATGTATATCAAAGACTTTTCACTTCTTTAAGTTTTGTCCATGAGTTTACTTATTAAAAATATATATGGCAAGAGTCAGGTATAAGCATTGTCCGAGAGGACTCGCCTATGGTAAACTGGAAGAGGATGAATCCTAAAAGAATGAAGCAGTCGTAGAGATGGTGACACACAGACAAGAATTTATTTTGTCACGCCTTTCAGTTGGACTGTCTAAGCCAATGAGATCCTTATGTTCCATAATTCACATAGAGAATGCCATCTTTCATTTCAAATGGAAGGGATCCTTGTTCAACAAAGAAATCTCTGACCTCCCGCCCAGAGTATTGGAAGAAAGACTGTTGCTTCATATGTGAGTTATTCGGAGATGGAATTCAAGATAGGATTTCCCATTGCATTCTTCATTGTTCTTGACTTCAGGGGAAGCGAGACAAAATTTAGCAGCTTCACATTACAGAAACAAGATTAAAATTTACAATCTTGTTTTATGAATCGTTGACAAATTATCGCTTTCTCTACTTATATACTCCTGTAAAAAAAAACTTAAGGAATTTATACCTTTTAGCATGTATATCGGGATTCAGACAATCACTCCGAAATATATTTGATATACAGTGATCTTTATTGAAGACACACGAGATAACCAAGTGTGAATAACCTCTGTCTCCTTCACAAAAAGACAGATGACCTAGGCATCAAATCCTTATAAATTTCTTAAGTTTTGTCCATGAGTGTACTTTCAAAGTTCTACAATTCGGCAGAAAAGAAAAGAATATCGTTTGAAAATTATAAGATGAAGATGACACTAATAACTTGTTGATTGCTATTTTTCTCTTGTTAATACTTTCTTCCATTGGTTTTGTCTTTCTCTCGCTCTTGGACTCCTGGACAACTCTATGTAAGATGGCATGTATCAATTTAAGGTGTTGTTGGTCATTCCTGGAATATTTTAAAGTAGATGTTCTAAATAGGTTTGAGAGTTTATTAGGATAGATAAAGAATATACTAGACACATAGAGCGATTTGAAAATCATAAATGCATATCAGTTTTATATCATGGACTAGGCAAATGACCCAGGTTATCCCTTGATGCATTTTTATCTGGGTATACATATAGAATAAATTTGTTTCGAATTTAAATTTCGGTTATGATTGAATTTGATTTGTAATTATGTTGAAGCTCAAAGCTTTAAACAAAACGCACACAAGACCAATAATACTGTTTAAATCTATTTTTAAAATTGTGGTGGTGAGATCACATTTTTATTGAGAAGTTTTATGTGAAATTATCTTATTTTTGACCCAAGAAGTCCATGCATCACCAGGGCATGATTTTTTCGCAAAGGGTTTCTATGCCACCCAGGAGGTATCTGCTTGACGCGTTAGCCTTTATTTATAGTGGCGCTTGCAAGAATGAGGTGTAATTGAAACATTTTTTTTTTCTTCATAAAAAGGCGCCTATGAGGATTCAGATCCAGGTTTGTGGCTATCGAAAATCGACAATGGGCGCCTTTTTATGAAGAAAAAATGTTTCAATTACACCTCATTCTTGCAAGCGCCACTCTAAATAAAGGCTAACGCGTCAAGCAGGTACCTACTGGGTGGCGTAGAACTCTTTGCGAAAAAATCATGCCCTGGTGATGCATGGACTTCTTGGGACAGAAATAAGATAATTCCACATAAAAATTCTCAATAAAAATGTCATCTCACCACCACAACTTTTCAAAATAGATTTCAACAGTATTATTTGTCTTGTGTACGTTTTGTTTAAAGCTTTAAGCTTCAACATAATTACAAATTCAATCATAGCCAAAATTTAAATACGAAACAAATTTATTCTATATGTATACCCAGATAAAAATGCATCAAGGGATAACCTGGGTCATTTGCCTAGTCCATGATATAAAAATGATATGCATTTATGATTTTCAAATCGCTCTATGTGTCTATTATATTCTTTATATATCCTAATAAACTCACAAACCTATTTAGAACATCTACTTAAAGGTCTGTCGACGAGTGGGTTAAACCTTTGGATTTTGACCATTAACAACAAGGATCGAATCCCGCACATTGAGAACTTCTTCTAATTAAAAAATGATCCAATGGCCCTCAATTCTTGCAAAAGTCCAACCCCACCAGCGAGTCAAGTTACCAAACGAGGCCCTGGTACAAGTTTACTTTGTAAACTTCCCTCATTGCTACTCTTGTCTTTTATATTATTTTAATTTTTCTTATATCAAATAAATTGTCGTGTCATTCTGAAGTTTTGTCTTTCCTAAATTTCAACGTGATATCTTGGTGGTCGAGATACTAGATAGATTAGGGAAGACAAACTGAAGATCCCTGAGGAGTCCTAGAGGCCATGGAAGTGTGATTTACATTTTTTCTAAGACTTGCTCCAGCATTCCACCGCCATGTCCAAGCCAAAACTCTCCTCCTAGAAGACGATGTCCCTATTGACGATATGACGACAAAGCCGCACTTCAAGATAAAGGACGAAAAGTTACCAGGGGAAAAGTGCCAAGATTCCGAGGGAATCCTTGGCAGAATCACTTCAGATCCATGTCAATATCTACAATATTTGCAAGCTGTGGCACAGATCCAATAGGGTAGGAGCTATGTAACAAAGTATTTATTATTTTTTACATATTATCGATTTTAATATTTATTTTCTGCTACTCTGTAAACTTCCCTCTCTGCTTCTCTTGTATTTTATAATTTTCAAAATTGTTTTTGCACTAAATAAATTGCTGTGACATCCTGAAGTTTTGTCTTTCCTAATTTTCTATTAGACAATTTAATCTCCTCACATTTATCGAATCAACTTTTAATGTATTAAAATAGAGATATACAGATAAAGCTAAGCTCCAAGTTGCCACAGATAATTATAAATAAAATTGTTTAAAATACTGACACGTAGAAAATTAAGAAAGACAAACTTCAGGGTGACACAGCAATTTATTTAAGACAAGAACAAACTATGAATGATAAACAAAAGATGAGCAATAAGGGAAATTTACAGAGTAGCAAAATATAAACATAAAAAATGATACGCTGTTAGTAGTTTAGTAAAGAGCATCCCCAATTCACTTTAATTGTCGTACGTCCTATTAGAGCCCGCTTCTAAAAATTGGTGTATTATAATTCACTCTAATTGGCTTACGTCTGGAGATTCCCCGTAATAAACTTTAAATACAACTTTTTTTTTAAATGTGTTGCATCCCCAATTCACTTTAATTGGCCTATGTCCTATATGTGCGTTAAATAGCTGGCCGTCATTTTAATTGCCCTAAGGATTCCCAATTCACTTTAATTGCCCTACGTCATAGGTGACCATTCCTTATTGGAAACATGTTACAAGTATATGACGTAATGTCAGGGTCATATATACATATATATATAGGCCGATATTTTATCAAATTGCAGTCAGATTATGGAGGCATTCAACAGTATTACCTCTTATCCACCTCTCATAAAATTTGATGAGCTGGAATTAGGCAGTTATAAACTGATAGAACTCAAACTAGTTGAAACCCGCTTCGGTCCATCAGTCAAGGCGGTTATAGAAGTAAAAGATTCTCAGCGGACACTATTTCTTCCAAAAAGATATTCAAAGCTGAAGCAATTTCAATTAGACGAAATCATCAAAGAAGAATGCTGCTTGATTTTCAAGGAACGCATCGGGAGTACGACAAACTTAGAAATCCAACGTTTGTAAATATGCTCCGTTTGTGTGCACACTTTTTCTCTTTGAGTCAAATGTAATAAAGTTCATGTTGAAAAAAAAAAGTGTTTGTGTGCTCATTTTTTTTAAAATCTGTCATATCTTTTACCAACTGATATAACGATATAATATTTATGGAAATGTGTGTCAAAAATATATATTTAAAAAAAAAGTGTACATTTTTAAATGGCCAAGCTTTTCCATCTAACTTTGGCACTAAAGAGGAAGAAGAAGAAAACAAAGTTTAATATTTTAATAGGTTTTTTCAAAAACTATTTATTTCAAATGTATAATGAAAGTAAAAAAAGATTAGGTAAAGATTTTTTATTATTTCAAATAAATGGGGATTTATATAAAAGTCTTTTTTTTTAATATTAGAATTAGGATATAATTTTAAATTGAATAATCTTTTGTTTATTTATTTTGTAAAAAAAAATGTATACCACATTTTGTTTAGGGTTATTTGAAAATTGTATGAAAAACACCGTCAATGCATGTATTTTAGTGTAGAAAAAAAAAACACAAGAAGATTAGTTAAAGATTTTTTATTATTTCAAATAAATGGGGATTCATATAAAAGTCGTTTTTTTTAATATTAGAATTAGGATATAATTTTAAATTGAATAATCTAGATAATTTGACACATATATCAATATACTTGTCAGGAAATATGCTATTTGCAGCATTTATAAGTTCTTCCGCAGTTATTTGAGGAAAAATGACAAACATAATTAAATCCAAATACTTGAAGAATATATCAGCAATTTCAATAGGTAAAAATATAGTCATAAATTCCACGAGCCTTCTTCATCATGATAATTTCAAAATCACTTCTTAAAATTCTCAATTTAGGTGATTCTAAATAATAAAATAGATCCTTTATTTCATTAGCGTTGAAGACTAATCCGACTCGGGTGGGTTTGCCGTTCGATTTGCATTTCCGGAGCTCTACACGTCGATGAGATTTGAAAAAAAGTTTATAATTTCGAAGCAGAGGAAGAGCGAGAAGCGTTTTGTCCAGCATCATATCGCACTCTGAGCTTTTTATTTCCATGTAGACCCAGGAGGTAAAAAAGCCAAATTACTCATTGGGGTTTTATTTATTTATTATTGTTATTTTTTTTTGCTTTAAATTTGATTTTTTTTTTATCATGAAAGAAATGCCAACCCCATCGCCAAAAAAAAATTAGCACGAAGCTTTTTTTAGCTCTACACAAGCATTTCATTCATTTTATTGCACAAATAGTGGGATTCAAGAAAGCTTTTATACGAACACACATCGCAGAAGCTACAATGTTCGATATATACGGCGTGCAATTTGCAATTCACGCCTATTGTTTTCGATTTGGGTACGTTATACTTTTTTTCAAGATCGATCGATGGAATATTTAATTTATCGAATATATTTTTCTCAATACATCCGCCTTTATATGCGAAAGTGCCTCCAAAATTTGAATATAATTCCAAAATATATTTTTCCACGTCGCAAATCCAATTGCCTTCTCTCCTTGGTTTTTGACACATGAATAGTCCGTGAATTTTCTTCGTGCAATATCTAACTGTTCTTTTGTCCCTCTCACTTTAATGACAATATGTATAATTGGGATTATATATTTCAATTCTTTCACCGAGGTCGCGGTGTAGGTGCGTCCAAGAGAGTTGGCGAAGTAGCATACCGCTCTCTAGCGGAAAATCTAGAGATGCATGGGGACATCTAAGGCTCTTCATCAGACACGACAACAACAACAACAACAGAAAATTAAAATGGACCCAGAACAGCAGTTTTACACAAAAGATAGAGGACATTGCGACTTCTGTGATTAGAGATGCATGGGACATCTAAGGCTCTTCATTGAACACTACAACAACAACAACAATAGAAAATTGACATGGACCCAGTACAGCAGCTTTACACACCCAGGATAGAAGACATTGCGACTCCTGTGATTAGAGATGCATGGGGACATCTAAGGCTCTTCATCAGACACGACAACAACAACAACAATAGAAAATTAACATGGACTCAGAACAGCAGTTTTACACAAAAGATAGAGGACATTACGACTTCTGTGATTAGAGATGCATGGGGACATCTAAGGCTCTTCATTGGACACGGTAACAACAACAACAACAATAGAAAATTGACAAGGACCCAGAACAGCAGCTTTACACACCCAAGATAGAAGACATTGCGACTGCTGTGATTAGAGATGCATGGTGACATCTAAGGCTCTTCATTGAACACGACAACAACAACAACAATAGAAAATTGACATGGACCCAGAACAGCAGCTTTACACACCCAAGATAGAAGACATTGCGACTGCTGTGATTAGAGATGCATGGTGACATCTGAGGCTCTTCATTGGACACGGCAACAACAACAACAATAGAAAATTGACATGGATCTATAAAAGCAGCTTTACACACCCAAGATAGAAGACATTGCGACTGCTGTGATTAGAGATGCATGGTGACATCTGAGGCTCTTCATTGGACACGGTAACAACAACAACAACAACAACAATAGAAAATTGACAAGGAGCCAGAACAGCAGCTTTACACACCCAAGATAGAAGACATTGCGACTGCTGTGATTAGAGATGCATGGGGACATCTGAGGCTCTTCATTGGACACGGCACCAACAACAGCAATAGAAAATTAACAAGGACCCAGAACAGCAGCTTTACACACCCAAGATAGAAGACATTGCGACTTCTTTGATTAGAGATGCATGGTGACATCTAAGGCTCTTCATTGAACACGACAGCAACAACAACAATAGAAAATTGACAAGGACCCAGAACAGCAGCTTTACACACCCAAGATAGAAGACATTGCGACTGCTGTGGTTAGAGATGCATGGTGACATCTAAGGCTCTTCATTGAACACGACAGCAACAACAACAATAGAAAATTGACAAGGACCCAGAACAGCAGCTTTACACACCCAAGATAGAAGACATTGCGACTGCTGTGATTAGAGACTCATGGGGACATTTGAGGCTTTTCATTGGACACGGTACAACAACAACAATAATGATTATAAAATTTCTTATTTGACCACAAATCAAGATTAGAATCAGGTAATTCTTTTCGGTTGTTATTAAACTGATTGATATTAAATCAGTGTTAAATGTTTTCATTGAATAATGAAATTAAATAATAAAATATGATTTATTTCTTCGCCACAATATATATTGTGGTTAGGAAATGAAATGTGAGTTAGTTGTGTAATACCAGTGCTCAAAGGGTGGTTATTTAGAACTTGGAAACCCCGCTACATTTATAAGGAAATTCCACTACACCTCGAGTTTAAAGTTTAAGAGTGGATTAATGAAACCAGCAAACAGGGATTTACCGAACACAACTAAACTAACGTAATCGCTGTGAGGGTTCACCATTGATGAGTCAGGCCCTCGTAATATTTGTCCAATATCAGTATTGTCAATAGTATATTGTTTTAATAATAAATATTTTGTGTTATCTAGAGAGAATAATTTCAATTTTTTGATTATAGATGGCGTGATAACAGAGTTTTAGTATTATCATATCTTCTAAATTTCAACAGCTACAATTTGAATGCCATCTTTCCTATAAGTGTGAAAATAGCTATAGAACTATACAACTATCATAAAGCGGTGTTAGTAGAAATACTCTCATAAAATAGAAAAATGAAAACAAGAATATACATATATTGTATATATAATAACTTTCTTTTCACCCTATAATTATGCAAATATAAGGATAGATGTTTCAAACAGGTCAAAGGATTCCAATGGGAAATCCTATATCATCTGCATTGGCAAATATCTTCATGGACTAAATTGATAAGTTAATCGTTGAATCTACACAACTACAAATTTTAAAATGGAAACGCTACATTGATGATGTTTTATGCATCACAAAAATGGATGTTTCAATAATTTTAAATTTTCTAAATAGTCTTAGATCCTTTCTGAAATCCACTTATGAATCAGAAGTAAATGGGTCTCTACCATTTTTTGGACTTACCACTGACCAGAAATCAAAATAAAATTGAAACAAGAATTTATCGTAAACCAACCCACACAGGAAGTTACCTGAATTTCAATTCTTTTGATCCTATCTATCATAAAATTGCGGTAGTTTAAAACACTTTCCAAGAGGTTGGCTACACATTTTACAAATAAAAATGATGAAAAAATTGAAAGAGCAAGGCTATTTCAAGAACTAAAAAGTAATAATTATAAAGTAATATATATACCAAAAGTAATAAATTAAAAGTAATATATATACCAAAAATTCCATCCACGAACAATAGACAGGTCTTAACCCCGAACATATTTTGCTCCTTACCTTACAGCTATGGCTGTGAAAGAATAGCCAGAAATTTAAAAAAACATAATATAACAATAAGGTTACAACCCAACCAAAATTTAAGAAGCATATTCCGTCACCCAACACAAAACAAATTTATGAGCCAGAAGATAGAACCAATGTAATTTATAAAATACCATGTATATCCTGTCAGGCAATATATATAGGAGAAACCAGCAAATCTCTATCAGAAAGAATCAACCAACACAAATCCGCACTAAAGCACCATAGCCCGATATCCCTACTGGTAGTCACGCATTCAACAATTGTCACACTCCAGAATTCGATCACACATCTATAATACATCAAAATATCAAAGAAAAACATTGCCGATTATTTATAGAAAGATGGAGCTCATTAGAAAATAAAAATAGTATTAATAGAAAAATTGACTTACCAGATGTATATATATACTCAGTTTAGAACCTCTTAGATGATTATGTTATTTATATGTTTATTTTTTATTGCATTTTTATATTTTAGTCTTTACTTTCTATATAGATTTCAGCAATTGCCTCAATGGAAACTGTCGTTTAGAAATTTTGGAAGAGTTCGCCGAACTGAAAATTCAAATTATATTTTCTACTAGCCGAATGACCCGGGCAACGCCCGGGTTTTACCCGATTAAATGTTTTTATTCAAATACTATTCGTTACAATTATAAATTGGCGCCGTGGATGTCACTCTTGTGAAACGTCCCGCTCCAAACTTTGTGTCTGAGAAGCGATATTTTTATAGAAAGATGATCTGGCTTTTGTTTTCTGCTCGAATCAATGTTTTTCTGTTAGAATTTTGTTCCTGCGCGTACAAAATAATGAACTGGTTTCACCCGTGGTCTCTGCTTTTTGGAATTTTTCCCGATATAATTTTGTATTTGATAATCAAACATGATACAGTAATATCGTCATAATCATTTTCTGACTAAAAATATATAGTTTTAATAATTGATTTATATATTTTTTAAAATAGCCTATCGTCTTCTACGTATTTTTTTACCTATGTATGGAAATTTTGGTTTGAATTAGTGAACTACTGCGAATTTGTATACCGGACATACAAACAAACATACAAACATTCATTTTTATATATATAGATAGATATTATATTGTTTTTCTTTTGATTATATTTACTCTGTTTAAAATGTTTATATTAGATGGTTTATCGCCCAATAAACTTGCAAGACGTCCGTGGCTCACCTGAACGTGCTTCATAACAAAAACCCTCGTAAAAGATGGACGATTGGTCCATCGAAATATCGGATTAATAAATAATCTTATTACAATCCAAAATAAGCCTTATTTTTCAAATATATATATACTTTTTCGAAAGGGACGGAGTCAATTTTTTTAACACTTGGTTATCTCGTGTATTTTAAATAAAGGTCACTGTGTATCTATTCCTATAAGTGATATAAACATGTCTCTATTTACATTCGATCTGTTGGATTCTGTACAAAGATTTCCCACCTTCTAGCCCTAGATCAATTCTTTGTATGCGAAATGTTACCATTATATAGTGCAATATTTTCTTTTGTGAATAAAACATCTTCCCTCTGTCCTTACTTCGAACAAAAATATATTGATAGGGTTTGGTTCATCAGTGGTAAACCTTCCCAGCGGTTTCGCCAATGTAATCCACCAGACCGCTGTGATATTGCATCCTTGATTCTAAAATGATATTGACTTATGCCTCTCTACCAGGTACTAGAAAAGTATTCTTGGTTAAGGCATTTAAAAAATCTATAAGAGACACTTCGGCCAGAAATTTGTTTTATTTTTTCGACATTTCGACAGAGCAGCCGTGGACCTTCTTCTCTGCTGGGGTTCGCTAGCCCCCTGACCCAGAGGATCCGTGGAGCTTCTCCTCTGCTGGGGTTCGCCAGCCCCCTGTTCCAGAGAATCTGATGAGGTTTCTTTCCTGCTGGGGTTCGCCAGCCCCCTGACGCAGAGGATCCGTGGAGCTTCTTCCTGCTGGGGTTCGCCAGCCTCCTGTTCCAGAGAATCCGTTGAGGTTCTTCCCTGCTGGGGTTCGCCAGCCCCCCTGACGCAGAGGATCCGTGGAGATTCTCCCCTGCTGGGGTTCGCCAGCCCCCTGTTCCAGAGAATCCGTTGAGGTTCTTCCCTGCTGGGGTTCGCCAGCCCCCTGACGCAGAGGATCCGTTGGGCTTCTCCCCTGCTGGGGTTCGCCAGCCCCCTGTTCCAGAGAATCCGTTGAAGTTCTCCCCTGCTGGGGTTCGCCAGCCCCCCTGTCCCAGAGAATTCGTTGAGGTTCTTCCCTGCTGGGGTTCGCCAGCCCCCTGACGCAGAGGATCCGTGGAGATTCTCCCCTGCTGGGGTTAGCCAGCCCCCTGTTCCAGAGAATCCGTTGAGGTTCTTCCCTGCTGGGGTTCGCCAGCCCCCTGACGCAGAGGATCCGTGGAGATTCTTCCCTGCTGGGGTTCGCCAGCCCCCTGTTCCAGAGAATCCGTTGAGGTTCTTCCTTGCTGGGGTTCGCCAGCCCCCTGACGCAGAGGATCCGTGGAGCTTCTCCCCTGCTGGGGTTCGCCAGCCCCCTGTTCCAGAGAATCCGTTGAAGTTCTCCCCTGCTGGGGTTCGCCAGCCCCCCTGTCCCAGAGAATTCGTTGAGGTTCTTCCCTGCTGGGGTTCGCCAGCCCCCTGACGCAGAGGATCCGTGGAGATTCTCCCCTGCTGGGGTTCGCCAGCCCCCTGTTCCAGAGAATCCGTTGAGGTTCTTCCCTGCTGGGGTTCGCCAGCCCCCTGACGCAGAGGATCCGTGGAGCTTCTCCCCTGCTGGGGTTCGCCAGCCCCCTGTCCCAGAGAATCCGTGGAGGTTCTTCCCTGCTGGGGTTCGCCAGCCCCCTGACGCAGAGGATCCGTGGAGCTTCTCCCCTGCTGGGGTTCACCAGCCCCCTGTCCCAGAGAATCCGTGGAGGTTCTTCCCTGCTGGGGTTCGCCAGCCCCCTGACGCAGAGGATCCGTGGAGGTTCTTCCCTGCTGGGGTTCGCCAGCCCCCTGACGCAGAGGATCCGTGGAGATTCTCCCCTGCTGGGGTTCGCCAGCCCCCTGACGCAGAGGATCAATGGAGCTTCTTCCCTGCTGGGGTTCGCCAGCCCCCTGAGGCAGAGGATCCGTGTAGATTCTTCCCTGCTGGGGTTCGCCAGCCCCCTGACGCAGAGGATCTGTGGAGATTCTCCCCTGCTGGGGTTCGCCAGCACCCTGACGCAGAGGATCAATGGAGCTTCTTCCCTGCTGGGGTTCGCCAGCCCCCTGACGCAGAGGATCCGTGTAGATTCTTCCCTGCTGGGGTTCGCCAGCCCCCTGACGCAGAGGATCCGTGTAGATTCTTCCCTGCTGGGGTTCGCCAGCCACCTGACGCAGAGGATCCATGGAGCTTCTTCAGAGAGCATCATCAGTGGGGAGGATCATCTTGGCACCAGAAATCCATCGATAAGGGGGTAATGTAATTGTTTAATTATTAATGAGCTATTTTTACTCACATATCAACTAGAGATATTTTAACCCCATATTTATAATCAGAAAATTACACACACACACAAATACTAATTAAATCTATATTACTCTACCGAGATAATTCAGTATTAATTTAAAAAAATAATTTTGTAAATAAAAAATTCAATTTTTATCTGAGATTAAATTGGTATGTTAAGTTGAGATCACCTATTAAAAAGTTTCACAAATATATTTTAAATTTTAAACTTACTGGTTAACTTTGTAGAAGTGTGTGAAATAATTACCAACAAATTATTTTTATTATTGCAAATGATTAACCATTTGATTCCAAGAACTGTCACACAATGTTTCAAATTGGGATAAATTTATCTTAATTTTTTTAATATTTCTCTTACAATATTTAATGAAAAATATTGAAGTATGGAACACACCCTTTGCGTTAATAAATGCGCTAATGCAAGAACCTCTCTGTAGATCATTGAAAGAATTTCCCAGTTTACCTACCATATGGGTATTTAGGTATAAATAGCAAAGTATCAGTGTCCATAGGTTATGTTTATGTCCATAGTTTCAATAAACACTCCTAAGCTGCATTCCATAGAAAATACAGGGTAATTCCTAAAACCAATCCAATACAATAATAGAGCTATCTAGAGATTAATTTGGCGAAACCGCTCAGAGGTTTCACCACTGATGAGCCAAGGTTTCTCATTCAATAATTTATATCATTGCAGTAAGGTCTGTAGAGATAATATTTGATGATATTATTGTAAAGAAACACATTTCCAGTAAATTTATTTGTTACAAAAGTATCAGTGTGTTGGTAGGAAATTAAAAGCTAATTTTTATTAGGTTGAGGGCACTGTGGGTAATACATATTATATATTGGTTATATGTATTTTATTTTCTTAACTTTAACCAAGAGCTTTTGAGCACTCGCCCTTCAACCGGTAAAAAAATGTTATTAAGAGTCAGGGGGAAAGAAGCTATATATTGTATATATTATTGTTTTAGGCAACATACGGCATATATATGCCTTTTTAATAAAAAATATCTTTTAATGGATTTCTCTATTTTCAAAATATATGAATATTTCTAAAAACCATACGCAATAAGTTCCTTTATTTCAAAAACATTGCGAGCTTTCAAGCTCTCGCTCTTCAATGGGCGAGATTTAATTTTGGTTTGGAGTTTGACAGAATTGTTCTGGTATTCCTATGTAGATACTGTTCTTATAAATTTCGCTATGAGTAGGATTAAATAACTTATTGCATTTTTAGATATTTTATAAAGGTATATCACACATTTCTTATATCTGTTTTATTTAGCATTATTTTAATATTTATCGAATTTTTGAAGATTTTTTTAAAACAAATTCAATGATGATTGATTCCTGGTGTGAAACAAACTCCTACCCACATATTGTCATGCCCAGGCCAGCAATGGCCGCAGAAAATTTGAATGGAGCCAGAGCAGCACCATTAAACACCCAAGATAAAGAACATTGCTACACGCTGTTATAGAGATACATGGCGACATCTGAGGCTCTTCAATGGACACGACAAAAACAACAATAGAAAATTCACATGGACCCAGAACAGCAGCTTTACATACCCAAGATAGTGGACATTGCAACACGCTGTGATGGAGATACATGGCGACATTTGAGGCTATTCTTTGGCCTCGGTAACAACAACAACAGAGAATTAGCATGGACCCAGAACAGCAGTTTTACACAAAAGATAGAGGACATTGTGACTCCTGTGATTAGAGATGCATGGGGACATCTAAGGCTCTTATCAGACACGACAACAACAACAACAGAAAATTAACATGGACCCAGAACAGCAGGTTTACACAAAAGATAGAGGACATTGCGACTTCTGTGATTAGAGATGCATGGGACATCTAAGGCTCTTCATTGAACACTACAACAACAATAACAATAGAAAATTGACATGGACCCAGAACAGCAGCTTTACACACCCAAGATAGAAGACATTGAGACTTCTCTGATTAGAGATGCATGGAGACATCTGAGGCTCTTCATTGGACACGGCAACAACAACAATAATGATTATAAAATTTCTTATTTGACCACAAATCAAGATTAGAATCAAGTAACTCTTTTCGGTTGTTATTAAACTGATTGATATTAAATCAGTGTTAAATGTTTTCATTGAATAATGAAATTAGATAATAAAATATAATTTATTTCTTCGCCACAATATATATTGTGGTTAGGAAATTAAATGTGTGTTAGTTGTGTAATACCAGTACTCAAAGGGTGGTTATTTAGATCTTGGAAACCCGCTACATTTATAAGGAAATTCCACTACACCTCGAGTTTAAAGTTTAAGAGTGGATTAATGAAACCAGCAAACAGGGATTTACCGAACACAACTAAACTAACATAATCGCTGTGTGGGTTCACCATTGATGAGTCAGGCCCTCCTAATATTTGTCCAATATCAGTAATGTCAATAGTATATTGTTTTAATAATAAATATTTTGTGTTATCTAGAGAGAATAATTTCAATTTTTGATTATAGATGGCGTGATAACAGAGTTTTAATATTGTTATATTTTCTGAATTTTCACAGCTACAATTTCAATCCAATCTTTCCTATAAGTGTGAAAATAGCTATTGAACTATATAACTATCATAAAACGGTCTTGGAAAAAATATCCTCACAAAACAAAAATCAAAACAAGCATATATATGTTATGAATATAATGTTTTGTTGTTGTTGGAATGATAAAGAATTGAAGGTGCAGTCGTTGATACTAGTGTTTGGTGTTTATATTTTTTATAATTAAGAATGAGATTTGTATAAATTGTTTATTAAACTTTATACTGATCATTTTAAATTACCACGTTCTTTACATTCTACATCTTATTCTTGTTGTTTATAATGATGATATATTTATTCACAGATTAATAGGATATATATATTTAGTCCCAAACACTAGTAAAATTGAAAATTAATTTACAAAATAAATCCTATATTAGTGAATTAAAAAATAGGTATGTTAATTATACATTCATTTTCAATAATTTTAAAAAGTAGTATATTCTAAATCTATGGTAAAAAAAAATAGAATAGTCATTGAATGAAAATAAGATATATGTTTTTAAAATAGATATATTTTTATATTATATAATTACATATAAACCCTCTTTTCACCCTTATGTAAATATCTGGTTTCATTTTTCCTTTTTATCTTTTGTATGGCGAATCATTACAAGGCGGAATTAAGCTTTTGTTTGTTGTTGTATATAGAACGTTCCTACCTTCCAGAATGAGAAAGAACTTTAAACTAGGTAAATATGTAAATAAGCATACACTCTTTAACAAAACCTAAGGTAGTGAACGTTTTTGATGTCGCCGGTTGTATATATATTTATGAAAAAACAATTAAAAACAAAAAAAAACAAAAAAATAAGTGGGTCAGGTGTTGGTTTTAAAAATAAAGAGGCATATCCTGACCACAAGCACATGTGCTTTTGAGATAGCAGAACGCCATCTAGCTCTGCCATTTTTGCTCCACTAGATGGATATGCCTTCTTTATTTTTAATATATATATATATATATATATATATATGTCGTAAACCCGGGTAAGCCAAAAAGTGAGTTGGAAGCAGTCGGGATTGAGTGGCAAGGCGTGCAGAGTGGGTTGTCCGCACGGGACAGTAAGGACAAAGTTTGGGATCAAAAGACGCTCTCCTAGTACGTCTCACGTGGCACCAGGACCAGGGGAAAGTTGAGGATTAACTGAGAAAAGCTCGGCGTCTTGCATGAAGCCGTAGAGACAGGGAGGAACCAAAACGGCGGCCACGAGTGCCGCCGTGAGATGACAATTGAGCTCAACTGAGCGGCCTGTCCGAAAATATCCACTGTAACCTAACTAACTGTCAACATCCGGACCAACGCTCTTTTTGTCCCTTTCTGGATCCCCCGGGTGTCCGGTGGCAAGCTAGTGTCACTTTGAGACAACTAGAAAAGACGTCATACTTTATTACTTACATATCACATTGTGTAAATTACGATATATATATAATATTTTTTGAAGGAAATGGACACAATATTGTTAACACTTGGTTATCTCGTTTGTTTTCAATAAAGGTCACTGTGTATTCATTCCTATAAGTGATCTAAACATTTCTCTATATACACTCAATCTGCTAGATTCTGTACCGAGTTTCCCACCTTCTAACCCTAGAAACAATTCATTGTATGCGAAATGTTACCATTAAAGTTCAATATTTTCTTTTATAAATAAACATCCTTCTTCTGTACTAACTACGATCAAAAATATATTGGGAGGGCTTGGCTCATCAGTGGCAAACCTTACCAGAGGTTTCGTCAATGTAATCCACCAGACCCCCATGCTATTGCATGCTTGATTCTAAAATGATATTGACTTATTTGCCTCTCTACCCGATACACTAGAAAGGTATTCTTGGTTAAAGCATTTATAGATTCTATAAGAGTCACTTCGGCCAGAACAATGTTTATTTTTTCGACATTTCGACAAATATCTTTTGTATTCGTCAGTAATAATAAATATTAAGCATTCGGGGCAAGGCGTTATAGATTTTTAAAAATTATTTAAATTTGATTTATTTGAGAAACTTTTATAAAGGCTTGCCACGTTTCGATATAGTCGAATTTCCTCTTCACATATAGATTAGATGTATAAACATCCTATATTTATAATATAAATGAAACTAGATATATAGTAATAGTAGTGTTTAATAGATATGTAATTTTTTTTTTCGTAGAATAAAATGAATATTCTGCAAATAATAGTCTTGAAAACTAACCTTTAAAAGATAATCATGACACCATTTACTTTTCTCATTTATTTTCTTCATCAAATTATACATTTCCAGGATCAAGGTTATTTCAATTTAGAAAAAGTTTGGATCATGAAGGAAAGAAAGAAGATGTAAAGGTCATATTTGTTCACATTGAGCTCAGCCCCTTGTCCCAGAGGAGTCTGTGGTGCTTCTTTCTTGCTGGGGTTCACTAGCCCCCTGACCCAGAGGATTCCGTGGAGTTTCTTCCCTGCTGGGGTTCCCTAGCCCCCTGACCCAGAGAATTCCATAAAGTTTCTTCCCTGCTGGGGTTCGCTAGCCCCCTGATCCAGAGGATTCCGCGGAGTTTTTTCCCTGCTTGGGTTCGCTAGCCCCTGATCCAGAGGATTCCTTGGTGTTTCTTCCCTGCTGGGGTTCGCTAGCCCCCTGATCTAGAGGATTCCTTGGAGTTTCTTCCCTGCTGGGGTTCGCTAGCCCCCTGATCCAAAAGAATCCGTGGAGTTTCTCCCCTGAGCTGAACCAAATTTAAGTTCGAAACCTTCTGAATCGGATTTAACCCCGGATTCAACAATTATTACTTTACTCTGTTTTAATTCGAAACGAATCAAACGTTTTAATCATCATCTGGTACAGAACAATGGCTTGTGTAATAATGTGCACGTGTGCAAGAATTGTAAAATAATAAAATAATTATAGTAGCATAAAAATGGTGTATCTTTCATTTATCTTCAAAGATATCTAAATATATTGATACGTGCTGTAAGCATCTCAAAATTATTATTCTCATATTTAACTTTTCATAGAACTTTATTCCAATAATCATCATCACTTAGCATTGTTTACACGAGGACTTTGTAAAATGGCAGACGTTGGTTAAAAATAAAAACCTAACGAGACATACATGTAGTATATTTTGACATAGATAAATCACAACCTTCTTCTAATATTTATTATAACCCCATATCTATATAAAAATATGTATCAAACTTGTAACAATAGAAGTGACAAATAAAACAAAAGGAGTAGAGGTAGTCCAGACGACGCCATGGACCAGACGAACAGGTGTTTATGATAATGAGTTCATTCCCCCGTCAGCAGGTGGCCGAACAGGTGGCCAGACATAATAAATAACCCGGCGCCTGACAGGTGGCGTGATTACGGGAGCCAATCAGAACTCGCCGCCATCTGCGAGCGTCCAATATAAAAGCCCCCAAGATGGGACGAAAGTTAGTTGTTCAGTTAGTTGTTTTCAGAGCGACGCCGTCATACGGTCGGGTTTCTCACCCCTATCCGCGATGTAGGGCATCCGTGGCGCCCGTGGTCCGCTGCCTTCGTCCGTGGTCTACCTCTTCCTCTTGGAGTTACCATCTAGACCTGCCTCTGTCTCTTGCTGTCCCAGTGCGGGAATACCATCACACACCCACTACCACGACTGCCCAGCACATTCCACTTCGGGATTACTACAGAATCCGTTAAAGTCGACAGGATGACTGAGGACAGCAGCAAGCAGAGGATGACGGAGGTCAGGGACGACTACGTCGCGGATGCCCTCACCAACATGCAGCCCCACTGCGAAGACCGAGTAAGCCACCTAACAGACGCCATGCGAGGACTAGCTGCGCCTCGCACCGAGGAGGTCATCATCGCCCCCATCGACATCGCCTGCGCCACGAATATCCTCCCCCATCGGCTCGAACAGGCAGACAAGATTCATCGAGAAATCCTGACATTGCTCCGCCAACCAGCATCGACGATGTCCCATGGAAACCATCGCAAAAAGTGACCACCAGGCCCCATCAGCAGGACAACAACTAAAGACCAAGTCTCCTGACTGAACAATCCTCAAAACTGTGAGTTTTTAAAAACAACTTGATTCTCCATAAATTTAATGTTTATTTTCACTGTAATCATTTTAAATCAAATTTTGCAATTTTATAACATTTCAATTCAAATTTTTAAATCTTGTACACCCTCATTTATCAATTTTTACTTTATTTTAAGCAACTTTTAAATTTTTAATTCATTAATTTCAATTTTACATAAAAAATCATATTATATTTTAATTACTCAATCATATTTTCTAAACTTATTTGTGTGTTTTTTTTAATACCTTATTTATGGCCATAGTATTAATAATTAAATTTATTACGCTCTTTATTTTACTTGACCTATTACTATTCAAATTGATATTTCTCAATATTTAAAAGTTTTAAAAACTATAGTCCTAGATTTGTATTTTTATAAATATCAATTTTAAATTATCTCATCTCAAAATGTACCTCCTATTTTCCCCACAATTACAAATACAACTATTAGTAAATTAAATTTTTATTGCCTCTATCGTTAAAATTTTACACAAATAAATTTACTGGCAATGCGTTTCTTTTTTGAATCTCTACAGACCTTACTGCAATGATATGATTAAATGAATGAGCCAAGCCCTCTCATTCATTTAATCATATTGCAGTAAGGTCTGTAGAGATTCAAAAAAGAAACGCATTGCCAGTAAATTTATTTGTGTAAAATTTTAAATACAACTATAAATGTAATACGCGAAAACTAAATATCTTTCCATAAAATTTACATACCCCATTGCATTTCATTCCTGCCTGTGTTAAATTGTTATTTACGTATTAAATACATTTTTATTTCGCACTTCTACATTGTTCACATCAATTTTAATTCCTCTCGCATATCCCATATCCCATTAACACATTTCGCATAATCATAACACATTTATTTATACAATAGTTAATTAATTAATTCTTTTATAGCCTACCTTTTCCCAATTATTCACACCCACGATTTCAATATTACAGATTAAATTTAATATCCTTCTAACAGCGGAACCTGCCAGATTAAAACGGATAGGAAAATTATATAAAAATCCTTTTATACCAAATCTTAATTTTATAATGTTATAGGATAGTTTATAATTTTGTCAACCCCGTTTAAAAATTAGGTCCCCACCATCTCTAAAAATCGATCCTGTACATGACACCATATGAGACGTCATCTTGGCCTCCGTAAATGGACAATTAAATCCCCAAAACGGCGTCCATCGCCACGACAATATTCCAATCTTCATCCCAAAGACAAACAAATCAAGGACGCACTGATCTCCCCCTAATTATTTTTTTTTCTACTTCGTCTTTCCCTCCCTACTTCTAAAGGGGTGGAATGACCTTTGTACCCACCATTAGCAGCCTGTCAATCATTCAATTATAGGCCTTCCATGCTTCTCTCGTCTCTTGATCATTTTCCATTAGCCTTCTATGCCTTCATTCTAACCACCCCTCGTCCATCGCAAAGTTCCTGTTTGCCGATTTTTTTATTTACACCCAGGTCACCGTCCCAGAATTCTTTATTTCATTCTTTTTCCTCAAACTCGGGTTCAATCAATCAATGGCAACAGTCGAGCCCTGTTTTCACAATCTACCTCAATCCTATAACCTCTTCAACAGTTCCTGAGACTCCTGCTCGTCAACATTTTTTAATTTTTATTTTCCATCGACCTGGTACACTCCTCCTCCCTATGTTAACTCCACACGGAGAGCTTGGGTAACCAGCGAGATTTTTTTTTCTCTAAGGCTCGACCCAGGCCATCATCAGCACGATGCGCCCACTCATTTTTCGTTTAATTTTATTTTTCATCTGGTCGAGCTCAGTCACCGACAGCAGCGCAGCTCTTGAGACACCATCTCTTTTTAACCTCTCTCAAAAAAAAAATTCTTTCCCATATTCTCCCATTACCTACCTCTCCTTCGATCTTCACGCCTTTTGCCCATCTGATCTAATGCTATTACAGAGCATCTTGGGATTGCTGAACCCTGAAAACAATACCTCGCTTCTAAGCTCGTATTGCAGGGCAGGACTCCTGAGATGTCCTTTGCAGAAACCAATTCAGACCTTCTTCCTCTATTCCTCACTGCGTCACTACCTATCGGAAACCTTTTGCTTAAGTCAAAATTCTTTTATATTTTATTTTACTTTTATTACCTCTACTTCTCCTCCTTCCTGTATTACATCCCTGAAACTATGTTGTAAATACTCAAGGCACCTTAAGTAACACACTATTGTGTGTGTTTACTTTAAATTTATCCTTCCTATGTACTCCTCTTATATATATTTTTGTAGTTTTATAATATTATATCAGTGTGTCACCACTATTCCCCTTTATCTTTATTTTATTCTAGTAACTAATTTTTGTGCCCCAAATTATTTCCCATTTAATAGGTTTGCTAGCTTTTCTCTCATTTATTGTAAATAGACTTACAGTTTACCTAGTTTTGTGGTGTTGGACTTTGTTTTTTTTTTTAACTTACCAATGTAGATAAAACATTTCACTATTAATCGATGATATCATTTTGTTTATTAATCAACATTAATGCCTTAAACTACCAATCAACCCTTTATATATTATTACCTTTAATATTTTTATTTTCTCTTTTTCTCATCATGTTCAGACTTAGCATTTTACAACTTCAACTATCTTAGGCACCATTTAAAAAACCTACACCTAACAATATTTATAATATTTCTTTAACAGATAAAACATTTATCATTTTATTTTTCTTTGTAGATTTCAAAATGTTATTTTTGACGCTTCCCTTACAACCTCTAACTCTATCCCATGAACCTTTCCTCCCAACTTTTTACAGCCATCAATAGATTATTGTTCGTCAACCATTTTTTTTTTATTTTTATTGATTAAACTAACTAGAAGACCCTTCCTCGCTGTACATTTCCCAACAGTGAGCTCAGGAGACCCAGTTAGATTTTTTTTTCTCTCATCGTCCGGCTCATCATTTTTTCATTTTTCAACTTTTTCTTTTCACCACACAAGCCGGACACAATCAAAATGACAGCAATTAATCTCTTACATCCACCTCTCCTTTTCCACATCCTTCAAACCTCCAACTACCTTCCAAGGGATTCCAGTTCGCCCAACATTTTTGTTTTTTTTCATTGATTAATCCGACTGGAACAATCCTTCCTCGCTATACCATTCCCGATAATGAGTTCAGGATATCCAGCGCGATATTTTTATTTTTTTTTTCTCATCGCCCGACGCATCATATCAATTCATCATTTTTTCAACTTTTCACTTTTTTTTTTCACAATTCAACCGGGCACAATCATTATGGACAACAGGGATCCCTCTTACCACTACCTCCCCCTTTTACCTCCATCAATCTTCCCACCTCTTTCCGCTGTCTGAGCTAATGATGCAGACGGAATATCTTGGGCCTTCTGTTAATGAAAACAATGCCTCACTTAAACAAGTTCGCATTGCATTGCAGAATGCTTGGGATACTACTTTTGCAGAAACATGCTCAGATACCCCCTTTCCCTTTTTCAACCTTAGCGTCACATCATACGTTCAGTTAATAAACTAACTTAATTTTTTTTCCTCTCATCTTTTATGCAATAAGATAATATTTTCCTTGTACGATTCATTTTAACATATTTAACATTTTGTATTATATACTTTTCCTTAATCTTTTATCATTCATTTTGTGCGTTTTTATCCTTATAACCTTAATTTTATTTCATTGATACACCACCATTACAACATCTTTCTCCTTTTAACTTGTAACTTAATAATAATTTTAACTAATTTGTATACAAATTATTTCTTTTATTTTTTATAATAGGTTTGTTAGGTTATCATTCATTACATGTCATTCCCCCAACCAAACCTTCATCACCGGGGACACATTATGTAGTATATTTTGACATAGATAAATCACAACCTTCTTCTAATATTTATTATAACCCCATATCTATATAAAAATATGTATCAAACTTGTAACAATAGAAGTGACAAATAAAACAAAAGGAGTAGAGGTAGTCCAGACGACGCCATGGACCAGACGAACAGGTGTTTATGATAATGAGTTCATTCCCCCGTCAGCAGGTGGCCGAACAGGTGGCCAGACATAATAAATAACCCGGCGCCTGACAGGTGGCGTGATTACGGGAGCCAATCAGAACTCGCCGCCATCTGCGAGCGTCCAATATAAAAGCCCCCCAAGATGGGACGAAAGTTAGTTGTTCAGTTAGTTGTTTTCAGAGCGACGCCGTCATACGGTCGGGTTTCTCACCCCTATCCGCGATGTAGGGCATCCGTGGCGCCCGTGGTCCGCTGCCTTCGTCCGTGGTCTACCTCTTCCTCTTGGAGTTACCATCTAGACCTGCCTCTGTCTCTTGCTGTCCCAGTGCGGGAATACCATCACACACCCACTACCACGACTGCCCAGCACATTCCACTTCGGGATTAATACATACATTCTTGATTATTTATTTCCTTAACATTAAAAATAGCTATAAAAGAAAAACTTACATACATCCGCAACATACTTGGCGCAGTCGAAAAGGATACGAAAGAAAATTAAAAAGGTAAATTTTTAATCAAAAGATTATATATTTCAAATTTAAATAACTCATTTAGAAACATCTTTATTTTTATAATGGCAAATATACATAGATTTGAAAAATATTCTGGCAGTAAGAATAATATAAAAATTGAAAGTTGGATTAAGTTGTATGAAGTAGAAAATTTAAAAGCAAACGATGAAGAAAAAATACACAATCTTATCTACTATTTAGCAGATGAAGCCTTAGAATTTTTTGCTGATGAAATTCTTACAAATGCACATATAAAAAAATGGGAAACTGTAAAAGATAAACTCATTGCCAGATTTAAGCCTTGCACATATAGTCCCATTGTATTAGCATCTAGCAGAAAGCTCCTTGCAAGTGAAACTGTGGAGACTTATTTTAAAGAAAAAATGGACTTACTGAATCAAACATCCTTGAAAAAGGAAGAGAAAATACAGCTACTAACAGATGGGCTACCTTTGAATTGGAGGGATGTGTTTGCAGCAGCACAACCTGCAGATCCAACCAAATGGATACAAGTTGCACTTTCTGTTGAGCATAACAGGCAACAAAGTAAGCTAAGAAATTTGTTTAAACCCAAAGTGTGCACTCTATCTCAACAGGAAAGATCAGCTTCAAATTGCCCATTTTTCTGCCCAATTTGCATGAAGAAAAGAATTAAAGTGAAACATTGGTTGAATGAATGTCCTGATTATGACCCTAATTATAAAACAGAGAGATCATCTAAAAATACACAACCAAAACAATTCATTACAACAGTCACTGAATCAACCACAAGTAATGAAACAGACAAAGTAACTTGCTTATCAACTAACAATCCTCCTTATAAATTGATAGACTTTAGAATTTGTGTCAACAAACATCCTTTACAAGCCTTCATGGACACAGGTGCTACCATATCTTTAATAAGTCAAAATTTAATAAAAAGTTTGAATTTACATCCTTTAATAGATTCTACCATGCAAATTCAACAAGCTAACTCATTAACCAAAACTTTGGGATATGTTCATGTAAATTTGCAAATTCATAATAAAACTAGAAAGGTCAAACTTCATGTAATACCTAATTTAAAATTCCAGCTACTCATTGGCTTGGATATTGCAGAAGACTTTGAACTTATTGTTGACACTAAAGATAAAACAGTCTACACTAAGCAATCAGCAGAAATGGCACTTGTTTGCACAACCTGTAATCAGTTGCAACAACAACAACAACAAAACCAGATCCAACAGCAACAACAACAGAACCAGATTCAACAACAACAACAACAGCAACAACAACAGAACCAGATTCAACAACAACAACAACAACAGCAACAACAACAGAACCAGATTCAACAACAGCAACAAAACCAGGTCCAACAGCAACAAAACCAGATCCAGCAACAACAGCAGCATCAGCTCCAGCAACAACACCAGATGCAACAGCAGCAGAGACAACAACATCAAAGACAGGCAGATCTCAGCTTCATTGAAGACCCTCAAGATCATCAAAACACAGTGATGGTCAAGAAGAGAGTACTACTCAGGGCTGTGGTGCCTGCTTCTTTTAAAGAACATGTTCTGAAGGAATATCATGATAACATGAGTCACCCATCCATGAACAAGACAGTCAAATTAATAGTTCCTTTATTTTGGTGGTCAGGCATGGTACAGGAAATTAAATTTTATGTGAGATCATGCAAGACATGTCAACTGACCAAATCATCTAACCCCTCAACCTCGGTAGAAGATGCTAGAAAACTGGCTATAAAAAGAACTCAACATCATCGTTATATTTCTAAAAGAAGACATGATTCAAGGCATCCCGACATTGAATTTAAAGTTGGAGATCTCGTTCTTAAAAGAATTCCCTACAATGATCCGAGGCTAATTAAAACAGCTCCCAAATACGAAGGACCATTCCAAGTTTTGAGAAGATTGTCTAAAGTGACTTACGAACTCTCTACAACGGATCAAGACAACCCACCAAGAAATCCCACAGGAGATCCTATAAAGGCTCACATCTCTCAATTAAAGTCATTTATTCTCCGTGAATAAATGCATCAAAGCGGGGGGTAAATGATACGTGCTGTAAGCATCTCAAAATTATTATTCTCATATTTAACTTTTCATAGAACTTTATTCCAATAATCATCATCACTTAGCATTGTTTACACGAGGACTTTATAAAATGGCAGACGTTGGTTAAAAATAAAAACCTAACGAGACATACATTCTTGATTATTTATTTCCTTTACATTAAAAATAGCTATAAAAGAAAAACTTACATACATCCGCAACAATATAAAGTGCAATTTATTATAAAATATAAAATAACTTTCACTATTAATCTTCAACCTATAATAGAAATATATCATTCATAAACCTATCTTTTTTATTCTTACTGAGAAGATGGACATCGCAGTCAAGATCCATCGCAGTCTCTCACTCAACACAGGCGATTTCAGGGTTAATGCGCTGGAGTGGGTACCTCGGGGGTTGGGTGGAAAAGCTGTCATCAATTTAAACTATATTGATTATAAAACAACTAAATGGATTACACAAAATAATTAAATCAAATTACTAAAC
>CP092865.1:4870194-4899505 GCA_030710605.1 Cordylochernes scorpioides
GATCATCAGAAATAGAACTGATGATACTTGAGGCCAGCGAGGAGTCTGATGACATTTAGTTCCGCGTTGATCAACTGGAACATCAGCACCAAATTTTTCAAGCAAATTATATTTGGAAACTTCCCTCTAAATTCCTTGAGTTATTTCTTGATTGGATAATAAGTATTTTTATGAAAAAGGAGGATATGATAATAGAGGTTCTAGAGCCAGCTCGGACCACTCTTGAAACGGGGGCTAGTGAACCCCAGCAGAGATGAACATCCACGGACCGCTCTGGTACAGGGGGCTAGTGAACCCCAGCAGGGATGATCCTTTATGACCGCTCTGGGACAGGGGGCTAGTGAACCCCAGCAGAGATGAACATCCACGGACCGCTCTGGTACAGGGGGCTAGTGAACCCCAGCAGAGATGAACATCCACCAACCGCTCTGGAGCAGGGGGCTGGTGAACCACAGCAGAGTTGAACCTCCACGGAACGCTCTGGAGCAGGGGGCTGGTGAAGCCCAGCAGAGTTGAACCTCCACGGAACGTTCTGGAGCAGGGGGCTGGTGAACCCCAGCAGAGTTGAACCTCCCTGGAACGCTCTGGAGCAGGGGGCTGGTGAACCCCAGCAGGGATGATCCTTTATGACTGCTCTGGGACAGGGAGCTAGTGAACCCCAGCAGAGTTGAACCTCCACAGAACGCTCTGGAGCAGGGGGCTGGTGAACCACAGCAGAGTTGAACCTCCACGGAACGCTCTGGAGCAGGGGGCTGGTGAAGCCCAGCAGAGTTGAACCTCCACGGAACGTTCTGGAGCAGGGGGCTGGTGAACCCCAGCAGAGTTGAACCTCCCTGGAACGCTCTGGAGCAGGGGGCTGGTGAACCCCAGCAGAGTTGAACCTCCACGAACCGCTCTGGAGCAGGGGGCTTGCGAACCCCAGCAGAGTTGAACCTCCACGGAACGCTCTGGAGCAGGTGGCTGGCGAACCCCAGCAGAGTTGAACCTCTACGGAACGCTCTGTAGCAGGGGGCTGGCGAACCCCAGCAGAGTTGAATCTCCACGGAACGCTCTGGAGCAGGGGGCTGGCGAACCCCAGCAGAGTTGAACCTCCACGGAACGCTCTGGAGCAGGGGGCTGGCGAACCCCAGCAGAGTTGAACCTCCACGGACCGCTCTGGAGCAGGGGGCTGGTGAACCACAGCAGAGTTGAACCTCCACGGAACGCTCTGGAGCAAGGGGCTGGTGAAGCCCAGCAGAGTTGAACCTCCACGGAACGCTCTGGAGCAAGGGGCTGGTGAACCCCTGCAGAGTTGAACCTCCACGGAACGTTCTGGAGCAGGGGGCTGGTGAACCCCAGCAGAGTTGAACCTCCCTGGAACGCTCTGGAGCAGGGGGCTGGTGAACCCCAGCAGAGTTGAACCTCCACGAACCGCTCTGGAGCAGGGGGCTGGCGAACCCCAGCAGAGTTGAACCTCCACGGAACGCTCTGGAGCAGGGGGCTGGCGAACCCCAGCAGGGAAGAAACTCCACAGAATCCTCTGGATCAGGGGGCTAGCGAACCCCAGCAGGTGAGAAAATCCACGGAATCCTCTGGATCAGGGGGCTAGCGAACCCCAGCAGGAGGAAACTCTACGGAATCCTCTGGATCAGGGGGCTAGCGAACCCCATCAGGGAAGAAACTCTACGGAATCCTCTGGATCAGGGGGCTAGCGAACCCCATCAGGGAAGAAACTCTACGGAATCCTCTGGATAAGGTGGCTAGCGAACCCCAGTAGGGGAGAAACTCCACGGATTCCTTTGGATCAGGGGGCTAGCGAATCCCATCAGGGAAGAAACTCCACAGAATCCTCTGGATCAGGGGGCTAGCGAACCCCATCAGGGAAGAAACTCTACGGAATCCTCTGGATTAAGGGGCTAGCGAACCCCAGCAGGGAAGAAACTCCACGGAATCCTCTGGATCAGGGGGCTAGCGAACCCCAGCAGGGAAGAAACTCCACGGAATCCTCTGGATCAGGGGGCTAGCGAACCCTAGCAGTGAAGAAACTCTACGGAATCCTCTGGATCAGGGGGCTAGCAAACCCCATCAGGGAAGAAACTCCACAGAATCCTCTAGATCATGGGGCTAGCGAACCCCAGCAGGAGAGAACCTCCACGGAATCCTCTGGATTAGGGGGCTAGCGAACCCCAGCAGGGAAGAAACTCCACGGAATCCTCTGGATCAGGGGGCTAGCGAACCCCAGCAGGGAAGAAACTCCACGAAATCCTCTGGATCAGGGGGCTAGCGAACCCCAGCAGGGAAGAAACTCCACGGAATCCTCTGAATCAGGGGGCTAGAAAAACCCAGGAGGGAAGAAACTCCACGGAATCCTCTGGATCAGGGGGCTAGCGAACCTCAGCAGGGAAGAAACTCCACGGAATCCTCTGAATCAGGGGGCTAGCAAAACCCAGCAGGGGCGAAACTCCACGGAATCCTCTGGATCAGGGGGCTAGCGAACCCCAGCAGGGGAGAAACTCCACGGAATCCTCTGGATCAGGGGGATAGCGAACCCCAGCAGGAAAGAAACTCTACCGAATCCTCTGGATCAGGGGGCTAGCGAACCCCAGTAGGGGAGAAACTCCACGGATTCCTTTGGATCAGGGGGCTAGCGACCCCAGCAGGGAAGAAACTCTACGGAATCCTCTGGATCAGGGGGCTAGCGAACCCCAGCAGGGAAGAAACTCCACAGAATCCTCTGGATCAGGGGGCTAGCGAACCCCAGCAGGTGAGAAAATCCACGGAATCCTCTGGATCAGGGGACTAGCGAACCCCAGTAGGGGACAAACTCCACGGATTCCTTTGGATCAGGGGGCTAGCGAACCCCAGCAGGGAAGAAACTCTACGGAATCCTCTGGATTAGGGGGCTAGCGAACCCCAGCAGGGAAGAAACTCCACAGAATTCTCTGGATCAGGGGGCTAGCGAACCCCAGCAGGTGAAAAAATCCACGGAATCCTCTGGATCAGGGGGCTAGCGAACCCCAGCAGGAGGAAACTCTACGGAATCCTTTGGATCAGGGGGCTAGCGAACCCCATCAGGGAAGAAACTCTACGGAATCCTCTGGATCAGGGGGCTAGCGAACCCCATCAGGGAAGAAACTCTACGGAATCCTCTGGATAAGGGGGCTAGCGAACCCCAGTAGGGGAGAAACTCCACGGATTCCTTTGGATCAGGGGGCTAGCGAACCCCATCAGGGAAGAAACTCCACAGAATCCTCTGGATCAGGGGGCTAGCGAACCCCAGCAGGGGAGAAAATCCACGGAATCCTCTGGATCAGGGGGCTAGCGAACCCCAGCAGGGGAGAAACTCCACGGAATCCTCTGGATCAGAGGGCTAGCGAACCCCAGCAGGGGAGAAACTCCAAGGATTCCTTTGGATCAGGGGGCCAGCGAACCCCAGCAGGGAAGAAACTCTACGGAATCCTCTGGATCAGGGGGCTAGCGAACCCCATCAGGGAAGAAACTCTACGGAATCCTCTGGATCAGGGGGCTAGCGAACCCCATCAGGGAAGAAACTCCACAGAATCCTCTGGATCAGGGGGCTAGCGAACCCCAGCAGGGGAGAAAATCCACGGAATCCTTTGGATCAGGGGGCTAGCGAACCCCAGCAGGGGATAAACTCCACGGAATCCTCTGGATCAGGGGGCTAGCGAACCCCAGCAGGGGAGAAACTCCACGGAATCCTTTGGATCAGGGGGCTAGCGAACCCCAGCAGGGGAGAAACTCCACGGAATCCTCTGGATCAGGGGGCTAGCGAACCCCAGCAGGGGAGAAACTTTACGGAATCCTCTGGATCAGGGGGCTAGCGAACCCTAGCAGGAAGGAAGCACCTCAGACTCCTATGGGACAAGGGGCTGAGCTCAAAGTGAACAAACTTGACCTTTACATCTCCTTTCTTTCCTTCATGATCCAAACTATTTCTAAATTGAATAAACTTTGATGCAGGAAATGTATAATTTGATGAAGAAAAAAAAAATGAAAAAGTAAATGGTGTCATGATTATTTTTTAAACGCTAGTTTTCCAGATTACACTGATAGACAAAACTTAAAGAAGTTGTACCTTATAGCATATATATATGCTATAAGGGCAACTTCCTTAAGTTTTGTCTATCAGTGTTATTATTAGCAGAATATTCATTTATTTCTACGAATAAAAGAGAAAATTTACATATCTATTAAACAGTACTTATACTATATCTAGTTTCATATATATTATAAATATAGGATGTTTATACAAACTAATCATTATGTGAAGAGGAAATTCGAGTATATCGAAACGTGGCAAGCCTTTATAAAAGTTTCTTAAATAAATACAATTTAAATAATTTATTAAACATCTATAACGCCTTGCCCCGAATGCTTAATTTTTATTATTACTGACGAGTACAAAATGTCGAAATGTCGAAAAAATAAACATTTTTCTGGCCGAAGTGACTCTTATAGACTCTTTAAATGCTTTAACCAAGAATACCTTTCTAGTATTGGGTAGAGAGACATAATATACAGTGCGGCAAATAATTTTTAAGACTCGCGCTAGATAAAGGCCAATAGCAGAGCCAGTTATGAAATTGCGCATGCGTATATATATTCGAAGCCTTATCTAGCGCGTGGCTTTGTTTCAGCCATTTTGGTTAACTCTTTAAAAACATACAGGCGATTTTTGAAAAGTAAAAATTTTGTTCGTCGGAATTCTGAGATGGAACAGAGAGCGGTCATTAAATTTAATGCAAAACTTGGTAGAAGTGCATCGGAAACATATATTTTGATGAAGCAAGTTTATGGTACGTTATGTTTGAGTAAATCAAATGTTTTCATTTGGCACAAACATTTTTCGGATGGAAGAAATACGCTAGAAGATGATAAGCATACTGGACGACCAAGTTCTTCAAAGACACCAGAAAGTATAGAAAAAGTGCGAGAATTTGTTGAAAACAATGATGGCAGAGGTTTTACACATCAACAAAGAAACGATTCGAACCATTCTGCATGAAGATTTAGGTAAAACTAAAGTCTGTACTAAATTTGTTCCACACACTTTAACGGGCGAGCAGAAATCAGTGTGAATTGCACATTGCAGGGACATCATTTCTGCCTATGAAAATAATTCAAACTTCCTGAAATCAATTGTTACGGGTGATGAAACATGGTGTTTTCAGTATGACCCAAAGACAAAGCGCCAAAGTGCCGAATAGAAGTCAAAAAACTCTCCACAAGCCAAAAAAACGCGAAAAGTGCCATCAAAAATCAAAACAATGCTGATTACCTTTTTCGATAGTAGAGGTATTATCCACAAAGAATTTGTTCCCGCTGGACAAACCATTACTGGAGAGTATTATTTAAACGTTTTGAAACGTTTGATTGCTAGAAATCGTCGCATTCGTGCAGAATATCGCGATGAAGACAGTTGGTGTTTGCTGCATGATAATGCACCGAGTCACTCATCACTCACTGTTCGTCGCTTTTTGGCCAAAAATAACGTCTGTGTGTTGAATTATCCTCCGTACTCGCCTGATTTAGCACAATGTGACTTTTATTTATTCCCAAAAATAAAATTGAAGTTAAAAGGTTGCTTTTTTATGATATCCCGACCATCCAGACAGCTGCGACGAGCACTTTGGAGGCAATTCCTCAAAGTGGCCTGCAAGAGGCATTTAATTCCTTATTGAATCGTTGTAACATATGTATTGAATCCGGAGGGGATTATTTTGAATAAAAAAATAGTAGAAATTGAATTAGCTTGTTTCTTTTTTATTTTACAAACCCATTCTTAAAAATTATTTGCCACACTGTATAAGTCAATATCGTTTTAGAATCAAGCATGCAATATCAGGGGGGTCTGGTGGATTACATTAGCGAAACCGCTGGGAAGGTTTGCCACTGATGAGCCAAGCCCTCCCAATATATTTTTGATCGTAGTAAGTACAGACGAAGGATGTTTATTTATAAAAGAAAATGTTGAACTTTAATGGTAACATTTCGCATACAAAGAATTGTATATAGGGTTAGAAGGTAGGTAACTTGGTACAGAATCCAGCAGATTGAGTGGAAATAGAGAAATGTTTAGATCACTTATAGGAATGGATACACAGTGACCTTTATTGAAAACACACGAGATAACCAAGTGTTAACAAAATTGTGTCCATTTCCTTCAAAAAAAAAAAAAATATATATATCGTAATTTAAACAATGTGATATGTAAGTAATAAAGTATGACGTCTTTTCTAGTTGTCTCAAAGTGACACCAGCATGCCACCGGACACCCGGGGAATCCAGAGAGGGACAAAAAGGGCGTTGGTCCGGATGTTGACAGTTAGTTAGGTTACAGTGGATATTTTCGTACAGGCCGCTCAGTCGAGCTCCATTGTCATTTCACGGCGGCCCTCGTGGCCGCCGTTTTGGTTCCTCCCTGCCACTGCGGCTTCATGCAAGACGCCGAGATTTCCTCAGTTAATCCTCAACTTTCCCCTGGTCCTGGTGCCACGTGAGATGTACTAGAAGTGCGTCTTTTGATCCCAAACTTTGTCCTTACTGTCCCGTGCGGACAACTCACTCTGCACGCCTTGCCACTCAACCCCGACTGCTTCCAACTCACTTGTTGGCTTACCCGGGTTTACGACATATATATATATTAAAAATAAAGAAGGCATATCCTGACCAAAAGCACATGGGCTTGTGGTCAGGATATGCCTTCTTTATTTTTAAAACCAACACCTGACCCACATATTTTTCATTTTTTCTATTGTTTTTTCATAAATATATATTTACAACCGGCGACATCAAAAACGTTCCACCACCTTAAGTTTTGTCCAAGAGTGTATGTTTATTTACATATTTGCCTAGTTTAAAGTTCTTTCTCATTCTGGAAGGTTAGGAACGTTCTATATACTACAACAAACAAAAGCTTTATTCCGCCTTGTAATGATTCGCCATACAAAAGATAAAAAGAAAATGAAACCAAATATTTACATAAGGGTGAAAAGAGGGTTTATATAAAATTATATAATCTAAAATATATATATTTTAAAAAACATACTTATACATAACAACATCTTATTTTCATTCATTGACTATTCTATATTTTTGTGTGTGTCCATAGTTTTAGAATATACTACTTTAAAATTGTTGTAAATGAATGTGTATAATTAACATACCTATTTTTGTAATTCACTAATACAGGATTAATTTTGTAAATTCTATACAACTGTGTAAATATTTAATTTTTAAAAGTAATTTAATATTTAAAAAAATACTTGATAGTAAATAATAGTTTCCAATTTTTCTTGTATCAACGACTGCACCTTCAATTCTTTATCATTCCAACAACAAAATATTATATTCATAACATATATATGCTTGTTTTGATTTTTGTTTTGTGAGGATATTTTTTCCAAGACCGTTTTATGATAGTTATATAGATCAATAGCTATTTTCACACTTATAGGAAAGATGGAATTAAAATTGTAGCTGTGAAATTTAGAAGATATGACAATACTAAAACTCTGTTATCACGCCATCTATAATCAAAAATTGAAATTATTCTCTCTAGATAACACAAAATATTTATTATTAAAACAATATCCTATTGACATTACTGATATTGGACAAATATTAGGAGGGCCTGAGTCATCAATGGTGAACCCTCACAGCGATTACGTCAGTTTAGTTGTGTTCTGTGAATCTCTGCTCGCTGGTTTCAGTGATCCACTCTTAAACTTTAAACTCGAGGTATATTTGGTGGAGTCTTCCTTATAAATGTAGCAGGGTTTCCAAGTTCTGAATACCCACCCTTTGAGTACTGGTATTATGCAACTATTACACATTTAATTTCCTAACCACAATATATATTGTGGCGAAGATATAAATTATATTTTATTATTTAATTTCATTATTCAATGAAAACATTTAACACTGATTTAATATCAATCAGTTTAATAACAACCAAAAAGAATTACATGATTCTAATCTTGATTTGTGATCAAATAAAATTTTTTATAATTATTATTGTTATTGTTGTTGTCGTGTCCATTGAAGAGCCTCAGATGTCGCCATGTATCTCTATCACAGAGTGTAGCAATGTTCTTTATTTTGGGTGTTTAATGGTGCTGCTCTGGCTCCATTTCAATTTTCTGCGACCATTGCTGGGCTGGGCTTGATAATATGTGGGTAGGTGTTAGTTCCACACCAGGAGTCAATCATCATCGAATCCGTTTAAAAAGAAATCTTCAAAAATTCGTTAAATATTAAAATAATGCTAAATAAAACAGATATAAGAAATTTGTGATATACTTTAATAAAATATCTACAAACGCAATAAGTTATTTAATCCTACATATAGCGAAAATTTATAAGAACAGTATCTACAAAGGAATACCAGAACAATTCTGTCCTACTACAAACCAAAATTAAATCTCGCCTATTGAAGAGCGAGTGCTTGAAAGCTCGCAGTGTTTTTATAATAAAAGAACTTATTGCGTAAGGTTTTTAGAAATATTCATATATTTTGAAAATAGAGAAATCCATAAAAAGATTTTTTATTAAAAAGGCATATATATGCCGTATGTTGCCTAAAACAATAATAAATACAATATATAGCTTCTTTCCCCATTGACTCTTAATAACATTTTTTTACCGGTTGAAGGGGGAGGGCTCGAAATCTCTCGATTAAAGTTAAGAAAATAAAATATATATAACCAATATATAATTTGAATTACCAATATATAATATGTATTACTAATCTATAATATGTATTACCAATATGAAATATGTTTCACCAATGATGCCCTTAACCAAATAAAAATTAGCTTTTAATTTCTTACCAACACACTGATACTTTTGTAACAAATAAATTTACTGGCAATGTTCTACTATTGTATTGGATTGTTTTTGGGATATACCCCGCATTCTCTATGGAATGCAGTTTAGGAGTGTTTATTGAACCTATGGACATAAACATAACCTATGGACACTGATACTTTGCTATTTTTGCCTAAATACCCATATGGTAGGTAAACTAGGAAATTCTTTCAATGATTCACAGAGAGGTTATTGTATTTGCGCATTTTTTTAATTCAATGGGTGTGTTTCTCACCTGAATATTTTCATTAAATATTGTAAAAGAATTTTTTTTGAAAAAAGAAAGACAAATTAACCTCTATTTGAAACATTGTGTGACAGTTCTTGGAATCAAATGGTTAATCATTTGCTTCAATAAGAGTAATTTGTTAGTAATTATTTCACACACTTCTACAAAGTTAACCAGTAAGTTTTAAATTTAAAATACATTTGTGAAACTTTTTAATAGGTGATCTCAACTTAACATAGCAATTTAATCTCAGATAAAAATTAAAATTTTCTTTCTCAAAAAAGATTTTTTTTTATACTGAAAGAAATATCTTGGTGGTAATAAATATTTAATTAGTCTTTGTGTGTGTAAATTTCTGATTATAAAGCTGGGGGTTAAAATATCTCTAGTTGATATGTGAGAAAAATAGCTCATTAATAATTGAACAATTACATTACTCCCCTAACAATGGATTTCTGGTGCCAAGATGATCTCCCCACTGATGCTCTGGGACGGGGGCTGGCGAACCCCAGCAGAGTTGAACCTCCACGGACCGCTCTGGAGCAGGCGGCTGGCGAACTTCAGCAGAGTTGAAACTCCACGGAACGCTCTGGAGCAGGGGGCTGGCGAACCCCAGCAGAGTTGAACCTCCACGGAACGCTCTGGAGCAGGGGGCTGGCGAACCCCAGCAGAGTTGAACCTCCACGGAACGCTCTGGAACAGGGGGCTGGCGAACCCCAGCAGAGTTGACCTCCACGGAAATCTGGAGCAGGGGACTGGCGAACCCCAGCACAGTTGAACCTCCACGGAACGCTCTGGAGAAGGGGGCTGGCGAACCCCAGCAGAGTTGAACCTCCACGGAACGCTCTGGAGCAGGGGGCTGGCGAACCCCAGCAGAGTTTAACCTCCACGGAACGCTCTGGACCAGGGGGCTGGTGAACCCCAGCAGAGTTGAACCTCCACGGACCGCTCTGGAGCAGGGGGCTGGCGAACCCCAGCAGAGTTGAACCTCCACGGAACGCTCTGGACCAGTGGGCTGGCGAACCCCAGCAGAGTTTAACCTCCACGGAACGCTCTGGACCAGGGGGCTGGCGAACCCCAGCAGAGTTGAACCTCCACGGAACGCTCTGTAGCAGGGGGCAGGCGAACCCAGCAGAGTTGAACCTCCACGGAACATCTGGACCAGGGAGCTGGCGAACCCCAGCAGAGTTGAACCTCCACGGAACGCTCTGGAGCAGGGGGCTGGCGAACCCCATCAGAGTTGAACCTCTACGGAACACTCTTGAGCAGGGGGCTGGCGAACCCCATCAGAGTTGAAACTCCACGGATCGCTCTGGAGCAGGGGGCTGGCGAACCCCAGCAGAGTTGAACCTCCCCGGAACGCTCTGGAGCAGGGGGCTGGCGAACCCCAGAAGAGTTGAACCTCCACGGAACGCTCTGGAGCAGGGGGCTGGTGAACCCCAGCAGAGTTGAACCTCCACGGAACATCTGTACCAGGGGGCTGGCGAACCCCAGCAGAGTTGAACCTCCACGGAACGCCCTGGAGCAGGGGGCTGGCGAACCCCAACAGAGTTGACCATCCACGGACCGCTCTGGAGAAGGGGGCTGGTGTACCCAAGCAGAGTTAAACCACCACGGACCGCTCTGGAGCAGGGGTCTGGCGAACCCCAGCAGAGTTGAACCTCCACAGAACGCTCTGGAGCAGGGGGCTGGCGAACCCCAGCAGAGTTGAACCTCCACGGAACGGTCTGGAGCAGGGGGCTGGCGAACCCCAGCAGAGTTAAACCTCCACGGAACATATGGACCAGAGGGCTGGCGAACCCCAGCAGAGTTGAACCTCCACGGAACGCTCTGGATAGGGGCTGGCGAACCCCAGCAGAGTTGAAACTCCACGGAACGCTCTGGAGCAGGGGGCTGGCGAACCCCAGTAGAGTTGAACCTCCACGGAACGCTCTGGAGCAGGGGGCTGGCGAACCCCAGCAGAGTTGAACCTCCACGGAACGCTCTGGAGCAGGGGGCTGGCGAACCCCATCAGAGTTGAACCTCCACGGAACGCTCTGGAACAGGGGTCTGGAGAACCCCAGCAGAGTTGAACCTCCACGGAACGCTCTGGACCAGTGGGCTGGCGAACCCCAGCAGAGTTGAACCTCCACGGAACGCTCTGGACCAGGGGGCTGGCGAACCCCAGCAGAGTTGAACCTCCACGGAACGCTCTGTAGCAGGGGGCAGGCGAACCCAGCAGAGTTGAACCTCCACGGAACATCTGGACCAGGGAGCTGGCGAACCCCAGCAGAGTTGAACCTCCACGGAACGCTCTGGAGCAGGGGGCTGGCGAACCCCATCAGAGTTGAACCTCTACGGAACACTCTTGAGCAGGGGGCTGGCGAACCCCATCAGAGTTGAAACTCCACGGAACGCTCTGGAGCAGGGGGCTGGCGAACCCCAGCAGAGTTGAACCTCCCCGGAACGCTCTGGAGCAGGGGGCTGGCGAACCCCAGAAGAGTTGAACCTCCACGGAACGCTCTGGAGCAGGGGGCTGGCGAACCCCAGCAGAGTTGACCATCCACGGACCGCTCTGGAGAAGGGGGCTGGTGTACCCAAGCAGAGTTAAACCACCACGGACCGCTCTGGAGCAGGGGTCTGGCGAACCCCAGCAGAGTTGAACCTCCACGGAACGCTCTGGAGCAGGGGGCTGGCGAACCCCAGCAGAGTTGAACCTCCACGGAACGCTCTGGAGCAGGGGGCTGGCGAACCCCAGCAGAGTTAAACCTCCACGGAACATCTGGACCAGGGGGCTGGGGAACCCCAGCAGAGTTGAACCTCCACGGAACGCTCTGGAGCAGGGGGCTGGCGAACCCCATCAGAGTTGAACCTCTACGGAACACTCTTGAGCAGGGGGCTGGCGAACCCCATCAGAGTTGAAACTCCACGGAACGCTCTGGAGCAGGGGGCTGGCGAACCCCAGCAGAGTTGAACCTCCCCGGAACGCTCTGGAGCAGGGGGCTGGCGAACCCCAGAAGAGTTGAACCTCCACGGAACGCTCTGGAGCAGGGGGCTGGTGAACCCCAGCAGAGTTGAACTTCCACGGAACATCTGGACCAGGGGGCTGGCGAACCCCAGCAGAGTTGAACCTCCACGGAACGCCCTGGAGCAGGGGGCTGGCGAACCCCAGCAGAGTTGACCATCCACGGACCGCTCTGGAGAAGGGGGCTGGTGTACCCAAGCAGAGTTAAACCACCACGGACCGCTCTGGAGCAGGGGTCTGGCGAACCCCAGCAGAGTTGAACCTCCACGAACGCTCTGGAGCAGGGGGCTGGCGAACCCCAGCAGAGTTGAACCTCCACGGAACGCTCTGGAGCAGGGGGCTGGCGAACCCCAGCAGAGTTAAACCTCCACGGAACATCTGGACCAGGGGGCTGGCGAACCCCAGCAGAGTTGAACCTCCACGGAACGCTCTGGATAGGGGCTGGCGAACCCCAGCAGAGTTGAACCTCCACGGAACGCTCTGGAGCAGGGGGCTGGCGAACCCCAGCAGAGTTGAACCTCCACGGAACGCTCTGGAGCAGGGGGCTGGCGAACCCCAGCAGAGTTGAACCTCCACGGAACGCTCTGGAGCAGGGGGCTGGCAAACCCCATCAGAGTTGAACCTCCACGGAACGCTCTGGAACAGGGGGCTGGAGAACCCCAGCAGAGTTGAACCTCCACGGAACGCTCTGGACCAGTGGGCTGGCGAACCCCAGCAGAGTTGAACCTCCACGGAACGCTCTGGAGCAGGGGGCTGATGACCCCAGCAGGGAAGAAGTTCCGGAGTCTGCTCTGAGAACGGAAGCTAGCGAAACCTAGCAAAGAGGAATTAACATAATCTGGCCTGTGACCTGAATCTGAAGAAATACCTGAAGAGGAAACTCTGCAGACTAGCCTGAGACTAAAGGATGGTAGAGCACCAGCTGAAAAAACCCCGTGGAAGTTCAAATCCATTAACAAACCTTTAATGATGGATCCCAAGATGAGCTGAAGGTGAAGAAATATTATCTCCTCTCTTTCCTTCACAATCCAAACTATTTCAAAATTAAATAAACCTTGAGCCTCGAAATGTATGAATTGATGAAGAAAATAAATGAGAAAAAATAACTTGTTTATAATTATTTTTAAATGTTAATTTTCTAGCTTATTATTTGTAAAATATTCATTTTGTCTTCGAAAAAATTGACAAAAAGATATATATTAAACAATACAATGTTAGTTTCTTATTGATTACAAATATAATATAAAATTGATTGAATTCCGCTAGTTTGCGGCGACGGTCAATAGATTGCTTCTAGTTTTGAAGTTTATTTTTACGGAAGAAGCGAGGTTTCTCACCTTCTTTAAATATTCATTGTTTCTATTCATGATAAAATTGTTAAGGCATAATTTGGATTATAGATTATAAACACAAGGTAATATTCAGTACTGAATGTTCAGTACTTTTGTCTGAAGATGGTAACAACGCTGTTACCGAAACGTCACACACTATTTATTTATTTGGATTTGGTCTTATTACCTTGTGATGATAAAATTGTGAAAAAAGTTTTAAATTTCAAATATTTTCTCACAATGAGTTTCTTTTTATTAAAAAACCTAGCTTTCAAGTGATAATCGCTCTTCAACGGACTTAATAATATATCGAATTCATCTTACCAGAAATATTTACAAAAACAAACGCGCGCAGCGTGGATATTTATAACTGAAATTTTTTAATTGGTTTGTAATTGTTTCATTTTTTTCAATATATAATTAAAGGTGTAAGTACCTCTTTTTGGTACATATCTGTATATTCAGTACATATATTGAATCTTGATTAAAATGTATTTTACGAAGATTTCAAGGGCAATTCGCCTCTCTTCATCGAGGTTTTCTATGATTTAAACTAAATCACGTGGGTAGGTGTAAGCCACTCTCGCTATACAAGACCAAAGTAAGAAATCATCTGGGGAAAATATTTGTGTACACATCAAATACTTTTACAATTAATATAAATGTTATAATATAATATAATTATGATTATATGAATAAAATAATTGTGATTATACATAAATAAATTAGGAAAATATCACATTTGTTAATGTGAGACTTCTGTTGAAGAGCTGATAAGTCCCAAAGGTTGGAAATAAAATGTTATACAGGAAACCTAGCCTTGGAAGCATTATTTATTTTATTATATACCAGACGAATGACCTGGCTTCGCCCGAGAATTCCCCCGAGTGCAATTTCCTTCATTATGAAAGTACATCAATAATAAATAGTAGAAGTTCCATAGAATAATAGTAATAGTGTTTAGTTATTTGATTTAACTATTTTTTTGTAATCCATTTAGTTGTTTCATAATCAATATAGTTTGAATTGATGACTGCTTTTCCACCCAACCCCCGAGATACCCGCTCCAGCGCATTAACCCTTGAAATTACCTGAGTTGAGTGAGAGACTGCAATGTCCATCTTCTCAGTAAGAATAAAAAAGATTGGTTTATAAATGATATGTTTCTATTATAGTTTGAAGATTAATAGTAAAATTTATATTTTATAAGAAATTGCACTTTATATATTTAGATATCTTTAAAGATAAATGAAAGATACACAATTTTTATGCTACTGTTATTATTTTATTCTTTTACAATTCTTGCACACATGCACTATATCACAAGCCATTTTTCTGTACCAGATGATGATAAAAACGTTTGATTCGTTTCGAATCAAAACAGAGTAAAGTAATAATTGTTGAATCCGGGGTTAATTCCGATTCAGGAGGTTTCAAACTTAAACTTGGTTCAGCTCAGCCATAATTGTATTTTTATAATTATCTCCCAAAGTGGGTTAAACTTATATATGCACACAAAATGATGTAGCGTTCACCCAAAAAAATTCATACATAGTTTGTTTATAGTAGACATATGTTTTTGTTTCATAAGTAGAATCATTTAAAGAAAAATTATTAAACGAACAAAACCTCTGACGATTACCAGAATTTTCAACAATTAGTTTATAGTAGGCATATGTAATTGTTTCAAGGAGAAATTATTACAAACACACATTAATATATGAATATATGGGTTTTTATTTCACCCCAACAAGTTTACAAACTTTCCATCTGGAGATAACTCTTAGTAGGCTTAAGACCATTCCTAATAAAATTTACTTTTAATGTATTATAGAGTATTTGAAAAAAATTATAAAGCTTCATGCTTAAATGATTGGGAAATATTCAACTTGGCAATCCAACCAAGATACCACATCTAGATAAATGGATTAATAAAAGGAGAAATTTGCAAAGTCACAAAATACAAGGAGAGATTATAACTTCTTATATAGACGACTTCTAATATCTGTCTTAGTAGTTCAACTAAGATACAATATCTAGAAATTGGATTAATAAAAAGAAAAAAATTGCAAAGTCACTAATTAAAAAAAAATGTTAAAACTTTCTACATAATAAACGGCTTTGAAGCCCCCATAAAAAAAAAATAACAAAACGTCGTCTTACCTTGTCAAAGTCTATACTTACATCCTAACGGCTTCGTCATTCTGGTAAAATCGGGATGATTTTATACGTTTTACGTTGTTATTGTCTTTAAAATAAAACTGTTTCCAGATCTCTACATGTCCAAATGTTCGGGCGCCAGTGGCTGCAGAAAAGCAGACTACAAATTTATTCACCTATGGCACATGTAGACACCTAAAGCTGTGCCGGCTAGCAATAGATGTTGAAGGGGAAATTAACCAATACTTTCTGCTTAAACATATTATATTTTTTCTAATAAAATAATTTTTCAATGTACTACAAATATAGATAAAACAAAGAAAAAATACTTAAATAATATCACACGCATATAAAATTTTATAGATATTAGATAAAAATAAAGAAAAGATACTTAAATATGATATCACATATATAATATTTTTAAAAAATGATTAAAAAACTATATAAGGTTAATAGGGAGGAGTTTAAAGGTATATATAAACTTAAAAAAAAAAAAAAAAAAAAAAGGCCTATCATGCCAAAGTTCCCAGATTATCCCCACCTACCTCGGGATCCAGCCACCCAAGTCCAGGATTCGAAAAGGAGCGGCTAAGGCCGCAGCCAGCGGCCTGAGCCCTCCGCAACTCCAAGTTCTCAGCTTCTCAGGAAGAAATAAAACTCTAACTGAAATGTAAATATCCCGCTTCCTTGCCCCAGTGTTGCTGGACTCACTCCCCCTAGGCTATCATCAGCCTTCTTTCTGTGAAAATAAAAAAGTATCTTTAAAAAATAATAAAAATAAATTAAATATAAAATTATTGAAGAATAATTCACAAAAAAAATAAATGAAATTCGAAAATATTGAATTAAAAAAATAATTTTAAAAATATAATTAATATTGTTGGATCTGGGCATCTTGGGGTCAGCTTGGGAAAGGTTCAGGGCTTGTGGTGGAGCTGGTGTTCTGTCTGAAGAACCATCACCTGAATCCTGTGGCTTGCCCATAGGCATGCTGGAGTCTGGCTTGGTACTGGTGGAGTCAGGTCATCCACCACAGGTCAGATAGCTTGACCACAGGAAGGGGTGTCTGAGTCTATCTTGGACTCTGGCTTAGATTCAAGTCGGCCACCATGAGACATGTGGCTCGACCACCAGGAAGGGGTGTCTGAGTCCATCTCAGACTAGCTTGGTAGGGCCAGGTCATCCACCACAGGTCAGGTGGCTTGACCACAGGAAGGGGATCTCAGTATCTGGCTCGGTGCTGCCAAGGCTAAAGGCGGCTTCAGGCTCCAGCTTTACACCGAACAATCACCAGAGGTTTGTAGCTTAGATGGTTAAAGGTGGGATATGGTTAGTTTAGGTGGGGTTCTGAGTTATTTTGGCATGATATGGTCACGAGGTGTCCTAACAATCCTCCCTGCCAAAAAATTAATTTTACAAAAAAAAGGAAAATTAATTTTCAACACCGAGTGACCAGGTGAGAAAACTTAGTAAAATTAAAAAAAAATTACTTATCAAAAAAATAATTGCTCCAAAAATTAGTACATATATCTATACTCAAATATTAATTATTCACTCAAATCCACCCTGGGTGCTAGGGTGAAGTGATGAATGTACATTGAAAAAAAAAACTCAAAAATTCTAAAATCATTAATCTACAAATTTCCAATATTATAGTATACATATATGCATGCATGCAATGCAATTTATTTTATTTTTCAAATAATAATAATTATCCAATATATCCATTTTGCATAATGTAACAGCCAAAAAGAAGGTCCTAAAATACACAAAGGTATCAGGGGGGCAAATACAAATTTCAAATCTAATGCGTTTGCTCTTTAATATTTATTAGGGCAATTCAAATGAATAACCTTGAAACTTAAAACACTATGATCCTTCACACAACTCATTTTGGTAAAAAAAAAAAAACAAATTGAATCTGATAAAAAAATTGAACTGAAACCTTTTACATGAAGTTAGCCTAGTTATCTACCTAAATTATTCGGTACATTGACCTTGCACGGCCACATATAACCGAAAACAGACTGTTAAAAAAATCCTACTTCACAAAATATTAAACCAGAGTTTAACCTTAAGGTATATACCTTTTTTTAATGACCTTGAAACACAAAAAAATACCCTACCTTTTATAATAAACCAAAAAATAAAATAATCTGAACCAGTATTCAAGGTCTAATACCAAATCTATGATAACAAACTGATACTCAGGTACTTGTTTGTTTACATGGGATTATGCCATTTGTCCTCTAGCTGCCCAAAGCTAGAGCTTCTCACACCTTCGGGACTTTCAGGCGGAGGACAAAGACCTTCACATGGTCAACCCAACTGCTGCTCTCAGAGCAGTCAGAAGAAAAGGAATCATGGGACTCTCTCCCTTGACATCCAGTGTGTGCTCCCAGAGCACTTGACAAATGACATCTCCCACAACCATGCGAGTACTTTCTTCACAGAAAGAGAAACTTAGCTGGAGGGCCTATATCTCATCCAGGGTCAAAAATCCAGTTTAAAAAAAAATAGATCAGTTTGAACCTAACATACATAAACAAAAAAAATGAAATCAAATTTATACCTCCACATGAAGTGAAGAAACTGCCTAAGCAGACATATCTAATTGTCAGTGAGTGTACAGATCCCTGATGGTAGATCAAACTATTAATGTCCTAACACATTTTGTATAAAGTTACAAGATCATATCCTACCAATATCTTAATTTGTCCAGGTCTAACATACTGTTGGCTTAAAGTTTGATATCTCATTCACTACCCTTCATTCATACAAAATACTGAAATAAATATCTTGGTGGAATCTTTGTATGTGTGTAATTTTCTGATTGAAAAACTGGGGGTTAAATATCTCTAGTTGATATGTGGATAAAAATAGCTCATTAAAAATTAAACAATAATTAAACAATTACATTACCATCCATCAATAGATTTCTATGCCTCCACAGATGATGTTGCTTCCTGAAGAGGCTCCACGGACTCTCTGGGTCAGGGGGCTAGCGAGCCCCAGAAGGGAAGAACCTCCGCGGAATCCTCTGGGTCAGGGAGCTAGCGAACCCCAGCAGGGAAGAAGTACCACGAGCTCCTCTGGACCAGGGGGCTAGCGAGCCCCAGTAGGGGAGAAACTCCACGGAATCCTCTGGATCAGGGGGCTAGCTCACCCCAGCAGGGAAGAAACTCAACAGAATCCTCTGGATCAGGGGGCTAGCGAACCCCAGCAGGGAAGAAACTCCACGGAATCCTCTGGGTCAGGGTGCTAGCAAACCCCAGCAGGGAAGAAACTCCACGGAATCCTCTCGATCAGGGGGCTAGCGAACCCCAGCAGGGAAGAAACTCCACGAATCCTCGGATCAGGGGGCTAGCGAACCCCAGCAGGGGAGAAATTCCACGGAATCCTTTGGATCAGGGGGGCTAGCGAACCCCAGCAGGGGAGAAATTCCACGGAATCCTTTGGATCAGGGGGCTAGCGAACCCCAGCAGGGGAGAAACTCCACGGAATCCTTTGGATCAGGGGGCTAGCGAACCCCACCAGGGAAGAAACTCCACGGAATCCTCTTGGTCAGGGGGCTAGCGAACCCCAGCAGGGAAGAAACTCCACGGAATTATCTGGATCAGGGGGCTAGCGAACACAAGCAGGGAAGATGCTCCACGGAATCGTCTGGATCAGGGGGCTAGCGATCCCCAGCAGTGGAAATCTCCATGGAATCCTCTGGATCAGGGGGCTAGCGAACCCCAGCAGGGGAGAAATTTCACGGAATCCTTTGGATCAGGGGGCTAGCGAACCCCAGCAGGGGAGAAATTCCACGGAATCCTTTGGATCAGGGGGCTAGCGAACCCCAGCAGGGGAGAAACTCCACGGAATCCTCTGGATCAGGGGGCTAGCGAACCCCAGCAGGGAAGAAACTCCACAGAATCCTCTGGAACAGGGGGCTAGCGAACCCCAGTAGGGGGAGAAACTCAACGGAATCCTCTGGATCAGGGGGCTAGCGAACCCCAGCAGGGAAGAAACTCCACAGAATCCTCTGGATCAGGGGGCTAGCGAACCCCAGCAGGGAAGAAACTGCACAGAATCCTCTGGATCAGGGGGATAGCGAACCCCAGCAGGGAAGAAACTTCAAGGAATCTTGTGGGTCAGAGGGCTAGCGAACTCCTGCAGGGAAGAAACTCCACGGAATACTCTGGATCAGGGGGCTAGCGAACCCCAGCAGGGAAGAAACTCCACGAATCCTCTGGATCAGGGGGCTAACGAACCCCACCAGTGAAGAAACTCCACGGAATCCTCTGTATCAGGGGGCTAGCGAACCCCAGCAGGGAAGAAACTCCACGGAATCGTCTGGATCAGGGGGCTAGCGATCCCCAGCAGTGGAAATCTCCACGGAATCCTCTGGATCAGGGGGCTAGCGAACCCCAGCAGGGGAGAAATTTCACGGAATCCTTTGGATCAGGGGGCTAGCGAACCCCAGCAGGGGAGAAATTCCACGGAATCCTTTGGATCAGGGGGCTAGCGAACCCCAGCAGGGGAGAAACTCCACGGAATCCTCTGGATCAGGGGGCTAGCGAACCCCAGCAGGGAAGAAACTCCACAGAATCCTCTGGAACAGGGGGCTAGCGAACCCCAGTAGGGGAGAAACTCAACGGAATCCTCTGGATCAGGGGGCTAGCGAACCCCAGCAGGGAAGAAACTCCACAGAATCCTCTGGATCAGGGGGCTAGCGAACCCCAGTAGGGAAGAAACTGCACAGAATCCTCTGGATCAGGGGGATAATGAACCCCAGCAGGGAAGAAACTTCACGGAATCTTGTGGGTCAGAGGGCTAGCGAACTCCTGCAGGGAAGAAACTCCACGGAATACTCTGGATCAGGGGGCTAGCGAACCCCAGCAGGGAAGAAACTCCACGAATCCTCTGGATCAGGGGGCTAACGAACCCCACCAGTGAAGAAACTCCACGGAATCCTCTGTATCAGGGGGCTAGCGAACCCCAGCAGGGAAGAAACTCCACGGAATCCTGTGGGTCAGGGGGCTAGCGAACCCCAGCAGGGAAGAAGCACCACAGACTCCTATGGGACAAGGGGCTGAGCTCATTGTGAACAAATTTGACCTCTACATCTCATTTCTTTTCTTCATGATCCAAACTATTTCTAAATTGAATAAACCTTGATCCTGGAAATGTATAATTTTATGAAGAAAATAAATGAGAAAAGTAAATGGTGTCATGATTATTTTTAAAGGTTAGTTTCAAGATTTTTATTTGCAGAATATTTATTTTTTTCTACGAAAAAAACAGAAAAATTACATATCTATCACAAAGTACTAATACTCTATATCTAGTTTCATATATATTATAAATATAGGATTTTTATATTTATACAAACAAATCATTATGTGAAGAGGAAATTCGGGTATATCGAAACGTGGCAAGCCTTTATAAAAGTTTCTTAAATAAATACAATTTAAATAATTTTTATACATCTACACTGCGTGACATTGAAAATGGAACACCAAGAAATAGTGGCCAGAAAGTGATGAAACTCGGCAGACAGAGAGAGACAGGGACGAACAATAAGTGATCTTTATTTCAAAATGATAGTCATAATACAGAGCGAGAACGGCGTCGGCTTAGTAGCAAGTAGGACCACCGCGGACGGCGATGCACGCAGCAACACGTCTAGGTAGAGAGTCAATCAGAGTACGGATGGCGTCCTGAGGGATGGCTTTCCATTCCCACTCAACCATTTGCCACAGTTCGTCTTCTGAACGCGGCTGTGGCAAGGCATGCAAACGGCGTTCAATGATGTCCCAGACGTGCTCGATTGGTGCGAGATCAGGAGAGTACGGTGGCCAGGGAAGCATCTGTACATCTTGCAGAGCTTGTTGGCTAATGCGAGCAGTGTGCGGTCGGGCGTTATCCTGCTGATAAAGGGCATTGGGTACCCCCTGAAGGTAGGGGAGTGTCACCGGTCGCAGCACATCATCAACGTATCGTTGGACCGTCATAGTGCCCTGAATACGAAGTAAAGGTGACCTGGAATCATACGCGATTGCGCCCCAAACCATGATTCCACGTTGCCGCACGGTGGGGCCTTCCACAATTGCTGCCGGATTGGACCTTTCTCTACGTCGACGCCACACGCGTACACGGCGACTATCACTGGACAAGCAGAAACGCGACTCATCTGAGAACACGACCCTGTGCCATTCCGTCATCCACGTCGATCTAGCCCGGCACCATTCCAAACGTTGGCGCCTATTGGGAGGGGTCAATGGCAGTCTTCTTAGCGGACGGCATGAGTGCAAGCCATTAGCAACCAATCGACGGGAAATGGTTCTGGTCGAGATGAAATGATCTAGGGTGTCTTGCACATGTTGCAGGATGGCGGTACAAGTGGCTTGTGGGGCCGCCACTGCTTGTCGAAGGATACGCCGATCCACACGTGCTGACGTCACTCTGGTTGCACCGACATTCCTATAAATTGCCACATTTCCTTGTTCCAACCATCTTCTCCACAGTCGGTGCACCGTGGACGCACCAAGGTGTGTATCAGCTGCGATTTGACGTATGGACCAACCTGCCCTTTTCAGTCCGATCACCATGCCCCTCGTAAAAGCGTCTGTCTGCTTGAACTGCCTCCGTTTACGATGACCTGGCATTCTGTTATTACACGTGTCTTTTGACACAAGAACAAAATTTCTACAATGATTTTCCGTGAAGAAATAACGACACGAATACTGTCCTTTCTGCAAGTTCCTACCCTTATATCTTACTCCATGTGCGCACGAGAGCTGCGCATTTTACATCATTTGCATAACTCGGTTAGGCGCGTCTACCCTGAAATTTGCATAATTTTCTGGGCACTATTTCTTGGTGTTCCATTTTCAATGTCACGCAGTGTATAACGCCTTGCCCCGAATGCTTAATTTTTATTATTACTGACGAGTACAAAACATATTTGTCGAAATCTCGAAAAAATAAATATTTTTCTGTGTGTGGCCGAAATGACTCTTATAGAATCTATAAATGCTTTAACCAAGAATACCTTTCTAGTGTATCAGGTAGAGAGGCAAATAAGTCAATATCATTTTAGAATCAAGCATGCAATATCATGGGGGTCTGGTGGATTACATTAGCGAAACCGCTGGGAAGGTTTGCCACTGATGAGCCAAGCCTTCCCAATATATTTTTGATCGTAGTAAGTACAGAAGAAGGATGTTTATTTACACTGCGTGACATTGAAAATGGAACACCAAGAAATAGTGGCCAGAAAATTATGCAAATTTCGAGGTAGACGCGCCTAACCGAGTTATGCAAATGATGTAAAATGCGCAGCTCTCGTGCGCACATGGAGTAAGATATAAGGGAAGGAACTTGCAGAAAGGACAGTATTCGTGTCGTTATTTCTTCAAGGAAAATCATTGTAGAAATTTTGTTCTTGTGTCAAAAGACACGTGTAATAACAGAGAATGCCAGGTCATCGTAAACGGAGGCAGTTCAAGCAGACAGACGCTTTTACGAGGGGCATGGTGATCGGACTGAAAAGGGCAGGTTGGTCCATACGTCAAATCGCAGCTGATACACACCTTGGTGCGTCCACGGTGCACCGACTGTGGAGAAGATGGTTGGAACAAGGAAATGTGGCAATTTATAGGAATGTCGGTGCATCAGAGTGACGTCAGCACGTGTGGATCGGCGCATTGAAGCAATGGGAGAGTTGAAAGAGCTAACAGAACACTATTAGACAAAGGCCGAACACTCCTGGCAGACTCCTAATTACCCCTACACTTCTGGGCAGAAGCTATGAATACAGCTGCATATCTGTACAATCTAACTCCCACAACCAATGACCCAGACACTACCCCTATGGAAAAATGGAACAGTAAAAAGCCATCCGTCTATCACATCATGAGATTTGGTTTTGAAGTCTTCTATAAACTCGAGAATCATCAAAGACACAAACTAGAAGCTAAATCTAAGAGAGGAATATTTGTGGGCTATTCAAGATGCAGAAGAGCTTATCGAGTATTTGATATCACAGCGAGAGTCATTCTTGAAACCGCAGACATTCACTTCAGAAAGAACAATAATGTCATTTGGAAGAAAAACAAAGTAATAATAATACGGACACTGACACATATTTCTTCATTCAGGAGGATGAACAACTGTACAATCATGTTCTATCAGATATTGATATTGAAGAGCCAGCACCAGATACCATGATCAACAGACAGACAGAGTTAAGTGGATCAGACAGACCACAAAGAACTCGAACAATACCTAAAAGATTCAATAACTACGTTCTGGCTACTACGAATGAAACCATTCCGAAAGACTATGATGAAGCCATCGCATGCGAAGACAAGAAACATTGGGAGAACGCAATGCTTGAGGAAATACAGAACATGTACTCGCATCAAGTATGGGAACTGGTATCTAGACCTGTAAACGCTAAAGTTGTCAAAAGTAAATGAGTGTTCAAAATATCTAAAGACCAAGAAGACAAAAATAAAACTTACAAAGCTAGACTTGTTGCAATGGGATACAACTAAATCCCAGGAAGAGATTACAACGAAAGTTTCAGCCGTGTAATTAAAATTGCCACCCTCAGGACTATTTTGTCAATGGCAGCAACAAAAGATTCAGTCATTAAACTATTTGATGTGAAAGCAGCCTATCTAAATGGAAACATTGAAAATACAATATTCATGGAACAACCTGCTGGTTTTTTTCAAAACAGAAACAAAATTTGCAAACTCAACAAAGGTATTTACGGTCTACCTCAATCCGGAAGATCGTGGTATGGGAAATTCAGTCAAGTACTTCATGACTGTGGACTGGAAAAACTTAAATCTGATCCTTGCCTATTTAAATAGAAGAATGGAGACAAATACTTCTATGTAGGGATATATGTTGATGACTTTATCTCTATCTCAGATTCTGAAGATACCTCAAACAGATTCATCAATAAATTGAGACATCACCTGTAAATAAAGGATGTAACATGTAAAGGCATGTTTTTGGGAATCAAGATCATACAAGACAAGGAGGGAATTTCGCTACAGCAAAGCCACTATGTACAACAAATATTGCAGAAATATGGAATGGAATATTGTAAGGAAGTTCCAACACCAGGTTTAAAAGAAATCAATTTGGGCAATCAATTTGAAGATGACAATTGTGATCAGCACACTTACCAAGAAGCCCTTGGAATGCCAATGTTTCTAGCTGTTAACACCAGACCCGACATCGCTTACATCACTAGCAAACTTTCACAGTACTCCAGACAACCAAACCAGATGCACTGGACAGCAATCAAAAGAGTGATGAGATACCTACGAGGAACAATTGACCTAGGAGTGAAATTTGAAAGAGGGAAGACTGGAATTCTGAAGTCCTACACCGATGCCAGCTGGTCGACCACCCATGATGGAAAATCCTACGGCGGATATGTATTGAAGCTCGGCGAAGCAACTATAGACTGGAAAAGTAGTAAACAACCACTCGTCGCCCTCTCCACAATGGAAGCGGAAATGATAGCTGCTTGTGAAAGCTGCTGTCAAATCAAGTGGATAATAAGCCTGTTACGAGGGCTGGAAGAATGGAATTTCATGAAAAAACCAACTGCGATCTATACAGACAGTCAGTCATTGATCAACTGGATCTCCAGCTCTAAACAAAGCAGTCGCTGTAGACATATCAACAGAAAGTACCACTTCTTGAGCGACTGTTATGAATCCAGAGACATCTGCCTTCTGTACAAGCCATTTCAGGATCTGGAGGCGGATATCTTCACAAAGGACCTATCCCGAGACCAGATGAAGAAACACCTGGAGAACCTCAGCATCGTGGGAATGAAGACAAAGTAAGTAGGGAATTGTTACGCAGACTTTGACTTTATCATCATCGGTGCTGACGTCACACTACGCTTCAGGCTTTTTCTGTTTTTGATTTTTCGCTCGCTTGTTTATACAACATTTGTATTGGAACAAGTCGTTCCTTAAATAAATATATATTAGTTAATATCAAATGGGATGTCCTCGTAACTACAAATAAGTGAGTACAAAAACAACTTGGAATATTTAAATAGAAACATCGTATTTTTGCTAAGCCTATCAATATAGAATATATATTTTTATATAAACCCTCTTTTCACCCTCATTTATGTAAATATTTGGTTTCATTTTTCCTTTTTATCTTTTGTATGGCGAATCATTACAAGGCGGAATAAAGCTTTTGTTTGTTGTTGTATATAGAACGTTCATAACCTTCCAGAATGAGAAAGAACTTTAAACTAAGCAAATATGTAAATAAACATACACTCTTGGACAAAAACTTAAGGTGGTGGAACGTTTTTGATGTCGCCGGTTGTATATATATATATTTATATAAAAAAATATATATATATATACAGTGGTACCTCGACATACGAGCGCCCCAACATACGAGTTTTTCGAGATACGAGCCGACGAGCAAGTGATTTTTTGCTTTTAGTTACGAGCGAAATTCGAGATACGAGTTCGGTTCGGTAGTAACACGCAGTCGCGCCATCACGATCAGTTAGCAGCGTGCTTCCGCTGTGATAAGTTGTGTTTTGTGTTCGCGTTTTGTGTTGCGCTTACATTTACAGTTTTAGTTCATTTTTTTATAACCATGGATCGGAAGAAAGTTTGTAAAAAGTCAAGTGCTAAGAAAAAAATGATGAGTATTGAATTAAAACGTGAAATTTCTACAAGTGAGATAAAGGAGATCTTAGGAATGTGGGAGAGAGTTTCACAGTTCGTGGAAAAAAACACCCAGAAAAAGTTGCAACAGGTCGTGCATCTGACCTTTTTAATGAAACTTGCCTAACTCATTTCCGGAACATTCTGAGAGGGAGGAAAAAAACAAACCTCCTTGGATATGTTTTTTTCTAAACAGCCTACAGGTGAAAGCGAGAAAAATGTAGCGAAAAATGCAAAGACCAGTGAGGATATCTAATTTATTTCTTTACATTCTTTTTTTTGTTTTTGTGCAATAAATATTTGATATTTATAAATACGTTTTTATTATTTAAAACCACGTAACAAAAATAACTGGGGTGACATTTTGGAGGTTGGAACGGATTAATGGTAGTTCAATTGTTTTGTATGGGGAAATTTGCTTCGAGATACGAGCAAGGTTGCGGAACGAATTAAACTCGTATGTCGAGGTACCATTGTATATAATAAGTGGGTCGGGTGTTGATATTAAAAATAAAGAAGGCATATCCTGACCACAAGCACATGTGCTTTTGGTCAGGATATGCCTTCTTTATTTTTAATATATTTTTTTTTTTTTTGAAGGAAACGGACACAATTTTGTTAACACTTGGTTATCTCGTGTGTTTTCAATAAAGGTCACTGTGTATCCATTCCTATAAGTGATCTAAACATTTCTCTATTTCAACTCATTCAAAAAATACTTGATAGTAAATAATAATTTTCAATTTTACTAGTATCAACGACTGCACCTTCCATTCTTTATCATTCCAACAACAAAACATTATATTAATAACATATATATGCTTGTTTTGATTTTTGTTTTGTGAGGATATTTTTTCCAAGACCGTTTTATGATAGTTATATAGTTCAATAGCTATGTTCACACTTATAGGAAAGATGGGGTTAAAATTGTAACCGTGAAAATTCAGAAAATATAACAATACTAAAACTCTGTTATCACGCCATCTATAATCAAAAATTGAAATTATTCTCTCTAGATAACACAAAATAGTTATTATTAAAACAATGTACTATTGATATCACTGATATTGGACAAATATTAGGAGGGCCTGACTCATCAATGGTGAACCCTCACAGCGATTACGTTAGTTTAGTTGTGTTCTGTGAATCTCTGCTCGCTGGTTTCAGTGATCCACTCTTAAACTTTAAACTCGAGGTGTAGTTGGAGTCTTCCCTACGAATGTAGCGGGCTTTCCAAGCTCTGAGTAACCACCCTGAAAACATTTAACACTGATTTAATATGAATTAGTTTAATAACAACCGATAATAATTACTTGATTTTAATCTTGATTTGTGGTCGAATAAGAATTTTTAAAATCATTATTGTTGTTGTTGTCGTGTCCAATGAAAAGCCTTAGATGTCCCCATGCATATCTAATCACAGCAGTCGCAATGTCCTCTACCTTGGGTGTGTAGAGCTTCTGTTCTGGGTCAATGTCAATTTTATATTGTTGTTTTTTTTTTCGTGTCCAATGAAGAGCCTCAGATGTCGCCATGTATCTCTATCACAGCGTGTAGCAATCTCCTTTATCTTGAGTGTTTAATGGTGCTGCTTTTGCTCCATTTCATTTTCTGCGGCCATTGCTGGGCTGGGCATGACAATATGTGGGTAGGTGTTAGTTCCACACCAGGAATCAATCATCATTGAATTCGTTTCAAAAAAAATCTTCAAAAATTCGTTAAATATTAAAATAATGCTAAATAAAACAGATATAAGAAATTTGTGATATACTTTTATAAAATATCTAAAAACTCAATAAGTTATTTAATCCTACATATAGCGAAATTTATAAGAACAGTATCTACATAGGAATACCAGAACAATTCTGTCAAACTCCAAACCAAAATTAAATCTCGCCCATTGAAGAGCGAGAGCTGGAAAGCTCGCAGTGTTTTTGAAATAAAGGAACTTATTGCGTAAGGTTTTTAGAAATATTCATATATTTTGAAAATAGAGAAATCCATAAAACGATTTTTTATTCAAAAGGCATATATATGCCGTATGTTGCCTAAAACAATAATATATACAATATATAGTTTCTTTCCCCATTGACTCTTAATAACATTTTTTTACCGGTTGAAGGGCGACTGCTCGAAAGCTCTTGGTTAAAGTTAAGAAAATAAAATACATATAACCAATATATAATATATACACACATAATAGAAGGATTTAAAAGCGCGAATGTTTCTTTATACATAAAACGAACTTCAACTGTCCTTACTGCGATGAAAAAATATATTGGGAGGGCTTGGCTCATCAGTGGTGAACCCTCCTAGCGGTTTCGCCAATTTAATCCACCAGACCGCTTCTCAGAGCTCTAATACTGTATTGGATCATTCTGCTTTTATATGCTACACTGAAGGATGGAATCTTAGAAATGGTTTTCAAGTAAACTATGGACATAAGCTTATAGGACAGTAGAATTACATTCAAATATTTGTATCGAGCAAAGCTCTTCAGCAAACTATAAAGACAAGGCCAGTTAGGCATAAATTAACACAAAGCAATAACGCGCCATCTATATATATATATATATATATATATACATATATACACATATATATACACACATATACACACATAATAGAAGGATTTAAAAGCGCGAATGTTTCTTTTATACATAAAACGAACTTCTACTGTCCTTACTGCGATGAAAAAATATATTGGGAGGGCTTGGCTCATCAGTAGTAAACCCTCCCAGCGGTTTCGCCAATTTAATCCACCAGACCGCTTCTCAGAGCTCTAATACTGTATTGGATCATTCTGCTTTTATATGCTACACTGAAGAATGGATTCGCGCTTTTAAATCCTTCTATTATGTGTGTATATGTGTGTATATGTGTGTATATATATGTGTATATATGTGTATATATATATATATATATATATATAGATGGCGCGTTATTGCTTTGTGTCAATATATAATATGTATAACCAATATATAATAGGTATTACCCACAG
>CP092865.1:4899605-4952816 GCA_030710605.1 Cordylochernes scorpioides
TATTTTATTTTTCTAATTGTTTTTTGACCAAGAAAAGGTAAATTCATTCTATCAAGAGATATGTTAAATTTTGTTTGTTCAATTTAATTTTAATTTTAGTTTTGCTTGGCTTGCATGTAAATATTCTTAAGGAGGAAAAATAAACTTTTTTTTTTCTTTTATAAGGCAGACTTTTTTTGTTTATTATAAATTTCTAGAAAATTATTTAATAGCAAAATAACAATTTTATGAATAATGTCCTTGCTGTTTCAATTAGGGTTCGGTTTACTCTCTCCGCAACTCCGTTACTTTGTGGCGAGTAGGTGGTGGAGAGTTGGTGGTGTATTCCATTTTTAATTAAGAAATTCTTGAATCTGTGATTAGTGAACTCTGTGCCATTATCAACACTGATTGAACACTGATACTTTTCTATTTATACCTAAATGCCCATATGGTAGGTAAACTGGGAAATTCTTTCAATGATTCACAGAGAGGTTATTGTATTTTTAAATTCAATGGGTGTGTTTTTCACCTGAATATTTTCATTAAATATTGTAAAATATTTTTTTTTAAAAAAGAAAGACAAATTAATCTCAATTTGAAACATTGTGTCACAGGTTCTTGGAATTAAATGTTTAATCATTTGCTTCAATAAGAGGAATTTGTTTGTAATTATTTCACACACTTCTACAAATATAACCAGTAAGTTTTATATTTAAATTTGTGAAACTTTTTGATAGGTGATCTCAACTTAACACAACCAATTTAATCTCGGATAAAAAATTAAATTTTCTTTCTCAAAAAAGATTTTTTTTTTGATACTGAAAGAAATATCTTGGTGGTAATAAATATTTAATTAGACTTTGTGTGTGTAATTTTCTGATTATAAAGCTGGGGGTTAAAATATCTCTAGTTGATATGTGAGAAAAATAGCTCATTAATAATTGAACAATTACATTACTCCCCTAACAATGGATTTCTGGTGCCAAGATTATCCTCCCCACTGATGCTCTGGGACAGGGGGCTGGCGAACCCCAGCAGAGTTGAACCTCCTAAATTATCCTAAATACTTGAAACTTAAGAACAATGAAAAAATTTATAGAAACAAAAAAGTTAACTTTTTAGACCTAAATATAGACCTTACAAACAATGCTATTAAAATTTATAATAAAAAAAGTAATTATAATTTCAATATTATAAAATACTGTAATATGAATTCTAATATATCATTAAATTGTTGTAAAGGTATATACTTTGGACAGTTTCTAAGATTTTATAGAATAAATAATATATTAGAAAATTTCATAGAAGATGTTAAAATTTGAACATGGAATTTATTAAAAACAAATTTAGTATCAGACAAGTAAAATATTTCAACAGTATATCTATTATAAAATACTTTAAAAAAAATAAATGGAAATATCCATTTATTAAATCAACTTTCTATAATTTCTCTTAATAATAAATAATACAAATTTATATTCTTTAACAATTAGTTAACTTAAATTAAATAGCTGATTGGAAGATTTTTTCACAAGATGTTTAAAGTAATATTGTATAAAATTCATTTTGTTTAATCTCCAATTTCTGGGAGGAAAATGGAAATTAAATAAAAGTGAATTTTCACATTTAATAGCTTTATTAAACTCTAATAATTTGCCTTTTTAAAGGAATATTGAAAGATGAATAAGTGTTGAATCAGTTATTTTAATATAACTAGCTGTAAAGATTATAAAGTTTGGTTTTCTTCTCCATTAACTAACTTTTCTCTCTTCTTTGAATATCTTTTCGTTCTAAAACTTCAAAACAAACGGTCTAATTTAGTCCCCCCACCCCCCCCCCCCACAACATGTGTCATCCAGAAATAGATGTTTACAGTTGAAGACGCCGCGGGCAAGGTAGGTCACGGTTGGAACTTGTTAATGGAATTTGTTATATCTGTTCATATAAATGTTTCACTAAATTAACTATATATTAACACATAAAATACGGTTGAAAAGAGATCTATGACGTAATAGAGAAGGGATGAAACGCCGCTGAATTTCTATTTGAGAAGTCCCGGTTCAGCAGATCTCTTTTTTCAATAATTACTCCAATTTTAAATTTTTTTTGTATATGTCTGGTCTACCATTAGGGTTTCAAAACATAATAACCAAACTTATAACAAAAGTTAATTAATAATATAGATATATTACTAAATACAACTATTTATATTCATATTTTAAAATAAAAAAATTTAAAAAATCATTTAAAAAAAAAGGATAAAATATAAAATTATAAAAAAATATATATATATAAACTAACAACCTTATCTACCTTCTTTACAAAACTTTTTGTTTTCTTATTATTAGTTTGATTAAAAGTGCATGGTTCTGTCTTTCTCTCTTTTTTCTAACTATCATATATATTCTCACTTCTATTATTCTATATATAGGATTAGAGTATGTCTAAATGACGTGTAAAAGCCGATACAAAAAGACGTTACGTTGTTAAATTTTATTGTTATTAATTATAAATATATAATTAACTAGATGATGTTTAGAAGTAAAGGATTTTTTTTTCTCTCTATCTATACTAAATAATAACATTTTACAAATTTTATAATTTGAAATTAAATAATCAAATTTATGAAGATAATTTTAATAAAATACTTAACTATAAAACTATACAACTATTATATATATATATATATATATATATATATATATATATCGTAATTTAAACAATGTGATATGTAAGTAATAAAGTATGACGTCTTTTCTAGTTGTCTCAAAGTGACACCAGCTTGCCACCGGACACCCGGGGAATCCAGAGAGGGTCAAAAAGGGCGTTGGTCCGGATGTTGACAGTTAGTTAGGTTACAGTGGATATTTTCGGACAGGCCGCTCAGTCGAGCTCCATTGTCATCTCACGGCGGCCCTCGTGGCCGCCGTTTTGGTTTCTCCCTGCCTCTGCGGCTTCATGCAAGACGCCGAGCTTCCCTCAGTTAATCCTCAACTTCCCCTTGTCCTGGTGCCACGTGATACGTACTAGGAGAGCGTCTTTTGATCCCAAACTTTGTCCTTACTGTCCCGTGCGGACAACCCACTCTGCACGCCTTGCCACTCAACCCCATCTGCTTCCAACTCACTTGTTGGCTTACCCGGGTTTACGACATATATATATATATATTAAAAATAAATAAGGCATATCCTGACCAAAAGCACATGTGCTTTTTAGATAGCAGAGCGCCATCTAGTGGAGCAAAAATGGCAGAGCTAGATGGCGTTCTGCTATCTCAGAAGCACATGTGCTTGTGGTCAGGATATGCCTTCTTTATTTTTAAAACCAACACCTGACCCACTTATTTTTTATTTTTTCTATTGTTTTTTCATAAATATATATATATATACATCCGGCGACATCAAAAACGTTCCACCACCTTAAGTTTTGTCCAAGAGTGTATGTTTATTTACATATTTGCCTAGTTTAAAGTTCTTTCTCATTCTGGAAGGTTCGGAACGTTCTATATACAACAACAAACAAAAGCTTTATTCCGCCTTGTAATAATTCGCCATACAAAAGATAAAAAGGAAAAATGAAACCAAATATTTACATAAGGGTGAAAGAAGGTTTTTATAAAATTATATAATATAAAAATATATATATTTTTAAAAACATATATCTTATTTTCATTCATTGACTATTCTATTTTTTTACCATAATTTTAGAATATACTACTTTAAATTTTTTTTGTTGTAAATGAATGTATAATTAACATACCTATTTTTGTAATTCACTAATATAGGATTAATTTTGCAAATTTTATACAACTGTGTGAATATTTGATGTAATATTTTTCAAGTAATTAAAAATTAAAATTCTTGATAGTAAATAATAATTTTCAATTTTACTAGTATCAACAACTGCCCCCTTCCATTCTTTATCATTCCAACAACAAAATATTATATTAATAACATATATATGCTGTTTTGATTTTTGTTTTGTGAGGATATTTTTTCCAAGACCGTTTTATGATAGTTATATAGTTCTATAGCTATTTTCACACTTAGAGGAAAGATTGGATTAAAATTGTAGCTGTGAAAATTCAGAAAATATGACAATACTAAAACTCTGTTTTATCACGCTATCTATAATCAAAAGTTGAAATTATTCTCTCTAGATAACACAAAATATTTATTATTAAAACAATATCCTATTGACAATACTGATATTGGACAAATATTAGGAGGGCCTGACTCATCAATGGTGAACCCTCACAGCGATTACGTTAGTTTAGTTGTGTTCGGTAAATCTCTGCTCGCAGGTTTCAGTAATCCACTCTTAAACTTTAAACTCGAGGTGTAGTTGGAATCTTCCTTATAAATGTAGCGGGGGTTTCCAAGATCTAAATAACCATCCTTTGAGCACTGGTATTATGCAAATAACTCACATTTAATTTCCTAACCATAATATATATTGTGGCGAAGAAATAAATTATATTTTATTATTTAATTTCATTATTCAATGAAAACGTTTAACACTGATTTAATATGAATCAGTTTAAAAACAACCGAGAAGAATTACTTGATTCTAATCTTGATTTATGGTCAAATAAATGTTTTTATAATAATTATTGTTGTTGTTGCCGTGTCCAATGAAAATCCTCAGATGTCCCCCATGCATCTTTAATCACCGCAGTCGCAATGTCCTCTATCTTTTGTGTAAAACTGCTGTTCTGGGTCCATGTTAATTTTCTGTTGTGGTTGTTACCGTGTCCAAAGAAGAACCTCAGATGTCGCCATGCATCTCTATCACAGCTTGTAGCAATGTCCTTTATCATGGGTGTTTAATGGTGCTGCTCTGGCTCTATTTCAATTTTCTGCGGCCATTGCTGGGCATGAAAATATTTGGGTACGTGTTAGTTCCACACCAGAAATCAATCATCATTGAATTCACTGAAAAAAAACTCTTCAAAAATTCGTTAAATATTAAAATAATGCAAAATAAAAAAAGATATAAGAAATGTATGATACATTTTTATAAAATATCTAAAAACGCAGTAAGTTATTTAATCCTAATAATAGCAAAAATTATAAAAAACAGTATCTACAAAAGAATTCCAGAGCAATTCTGTCATACTCCAAATCAAGATTAAATCTTGGCCGTTGAAGGGCGAGAGCTTGAAAGCTCGCAGTGTTTTTGTAATAAACTTATTATCTGAGGTTCTTAGATATTTTTATAGATTGAGGGGGGAAATATATTAATATTTCAAGAAAATAAGCAATTTTCTAATTTTAAACATTAAAAAAAATTATCCCTAGTACACGTGGTAACAAACCATAATAATCATGTTGGGTAGAAGTTGCCGACTCCTTTTACTGTAAGTGCACCACATGTCTACACATGTTAAAAGCAGTTTAACTTTTACAAATGTGCCAGAGCCCCGTTTGATTACTTGCACTCGCTGGTGGGGTTGGACCTTTGCGAGAATCAGTGACCATGGGGGCATTTTTTTTTATCAAATTAGAAAAAAAGTGCCGAAAGAGGTATTCGATCCCGCGTTGAACGGTCAAAAACCAACGGTTCAGACCATCCTTCCACTGACCCCCATTTTATTGGTGAGTGCGACCAATGACCAATGTGAATTTGAAAATGTTGATATTTGTGATCGGTTAATTCCAGCTCACCTAAATAAGCCTAGTACTTTAATGTACAATCAATATTATATACATTCATTGAAAAAACATTAGGATATTGAAAGTCCTTGATATCGCCAGTCCTCTTTTTTTTTAGGAGACAGAGGCAATTTTACTCACACTTTGGTTATCTATTGTCTTCAATGAAGGTCAATGTTAATCAAATATCTTCAAGAGTTATTGTCTGAATACCGATATACATGATAATTGGACAGCTTCGTTAAGTTTTGTCCTTGAGTGGATATGGAATTCATATATAATAAACAGGGTGACCCGTCATCCCTTGGTGAAAGTGAATCGTTGCAATCTAGCTCTTTGTAAATAGAATTCTAACTGGATACACAATAAATATAAATGAATTAAATTGAATAGTTGAGAAAAATAAAATATAATTCCTTTCGTTCTGAATATAGACAAATCCATATTTATATACTGCGTGACATTGAAAATGGAACACCAAGAAATAGTGGCCAGGAAATTATGCAAATTTCAGGGTAGACGCGCCTAACCGAGTTATGCAAATGATGTAAAATGCGCAGCTCTCGTGCGCACATGGAGTAAGATATAAGGGAAGGAACTTGCAGAAAGGACAGTATTCGTGTCGTTATTTCTTCAAGGAAAATCATTGTAGAAATTTTGTTCTTGTGTCAAAAGACACTTGTAATAACAGAGAATGCCAGGTCATCTTAAACGGAGGCAGTTCAAGCAGACAGACGCTTTTACGAGGGGCATGGTGATCGGACTGAAAAGGGCAGGTTGGTCCATACGTCAAATCGCAGCTGATACACACCTTGGTGCGTCCACGTTGCACCGACTGTGGAGAAGATGGTTGGAACAAGAAAATGTGGCAATTTATAGGAATGTCGGTGCAACCAGAGTGACGTCAGCACGTGTATATCGGCGTATTATTCGACAAGCAGTGGCGGCCCCACAAGCCACTTGTACCGCCATCCTGCAACATGTGCAAGACACCTTAGATCATTCCATCTCGACCAGAACCATTTCCCGTCGATTGGTTGCTAATGGCTTGCACTCATGCCGTCCGCAAAGAAGACTGCCATTGACCCCACCGAATAGGCGCCAACGTTTGGAATGGTGCCGGGCTAGATCGACGTGGATGACGGAATGGCACAGGGTCGTGTTCTCAGATGAGTCGCGTTTCTGCTTGTCCAGTGATAGTCGCCGTGTACGCGTGTGGCGTCGACGTGGAGAAAGGTTCAATCCGGCAGCAATTGTGGAACGCCCCACCGTGCGACAACGTGGAATCATGGTTTGGGGCGCAATCGCGTATGATTCCAGGTCACCTTGCTTCGTATTCAGGGCACTATGACGGTCCAACGATACGTTGATGATGTGCTGCGACCGGTGACACTCCCCTACCTTCAGGGGGTACCCAATGCCCTTTATCAGCAGGATAACGCCCGACCGCACACTGCTCGCATTAGCCAACAAGCTCTGCAAGATGTATAGATGCTTCCCTGGCCACCGTACTCTCCTGATCTCTCACCAATCGAGCACGTCTGGGACATCATTGGACGCCGTTTGCATGCCTTGCCACAGCCGCGTTCAGAAGACGAACTGTGGCAAATGGTTGAGAGGGAATGTTGAGCCATCCCTCAGGACGCCATCCGTACTCTGATTGACTCTCTACCTAGACGTGTTGCTGCGTGCATCGCCGTCCGCGGTGGTCCTACTTGCTACTAAGCCGACGCCGTTCTCGCTCTGTATTATGACTATCATTTTGAAATAAAGATCACTTATTGTTCGTCCCTGTCTCTCTCTGTCTGCCGAGTTTCATCACTTTCTGGCCACTATTTCTTGGTGTTCCATTTTCAATGTCAAGCAGTGTATATTTATATAATAAAAAGGCTTATATTGGATTGAATAATAGATTTATTTGCCAATTTTTCGGTTGACTGTACGCCAACCTTTGTCAAAGCATTACACTTTTGTTAATAAACAACAATATTTTATACAAAAATTCAATGCTTCAGCAAAGGTTGGCGTTAAGCCAACCGAAATTCGGCAAATAAATCTGTTATTCAATCCAATATATGCCTTATTATTATCTGAATAATTCCTTTTGGTAATATGTTTCTTTATTAACTTTAACCGCGAGCTTTCGAGCTATTCGCTCTTCAACAGGCAGAATGTGAAGAGTAAACGTGGGAGAGATTTATCTATGGTTTTCACTAAAATAACAATTAGGGCACAGTTCTATCTCTCTATATATGTTGTCTAGATCAATAATACATCCAAAATCTAGCTTTCTTTCACGTTCACTCTTTATAACTTTTATTTTACCAGGTGAAGGGCGAGAGCTCGTAGCTCCTGGTTAAAGATAAGAAAATAAAATACATATAACCAATATATAATATGTATAACCAATATATAATATGTATAACCAATATATAATACGTATAACCAATAAATAACATGTATGTCCAATATATAATATGTAATACCCACAGTGCCCTCAACCTAATAAAAATCAGCTTTTAATTTCCTACCAACACACTGATACTTTTGTAACAAATAAATTTACTGGCAATGTGTTTGTTTACAATAATATCATCGAAAATTATCTCTACCGTCTTTACTGCAATGATATAAATTATTGAATGAGAAACCTTGGCTCATCAGTGGTGAAACCTCTCAGCGGTTTCGCCAAATTAATCTCTAGACAGCTCTACTATTGTAATGGATTGTTTTTGGAATTATCTTGCATTTTCTATGGCATGCCGCTTAGGAGTGTTTTTTGAACATATGGACATAAACATAACCTATGGACACTGATACTTTGCTATTTATACCTAAATACCCATATGGTAACTAAACTGGGAAATTCTTTCAATGATTCACAGAGAGGTTTTTTCATTTGCGTATTTATTAATTAATAGGGTGTGTTTTTACCTCAATAGTCTTTTTAAATATTTTAAGAGAAATATTTTTGAAAAAGACAATTTATCCCAATTTGAAACATTGTGTGACAGTTCTTGGAATCATATGGTTAATCATTTGCTATAATAAGAGGAATTTGTTAGTAATTATTTCACACACTTCTACAAAGATAACTAGTAAGTTTTAAATTTAAAATATATTTGTGAAACTTTTTAATAGGTGATCTCAACTTAACATACCAATTTAATCTCAGATATAAATTGAATTTTTTATTTACAAATTATTTTTTTTAAATTAATACTGAATTATCTCGGTAGTAATATAGATTTAATTAGTATTTGTGTGTGTGTGTAATTTTCTGATTATAAAGATGGGGGTTAAAATATCTCTAGTTGATATGTGAGTAAAAATAGCTCATTAATAATTAAACAATTACATTACCCCCTTATCAATGGATTTCTGGTGCCAAGATGAACCTACCCACTGATGATTCGCTCTGAAGAAGCTCCATGGATCCTCTGCGTCAGGGGGCTGGCGAACTCCAGCAGGGAAGAATCTACACGGATCCTCTGCGTCAGGGGGCTGGCGAACCCCAGCATGGAAGAAGCTCCATTGATCCTCTGCGTCAGGGGGCTGGCGAACCCCAGCAGGGGAGAAACTCCACGGATCCTCTGCGTCAGGGGGCTGGCGAACCCAGCAGGGAAGAATCTACACGGATCCTCTGCGTCAGGGGGCTGGCGAACCCCAGCAGGGAAGAAGCTCCATTGATCCTCTGCGTTAGGGGGCTGGCGAACCCCAGCAGGGAAGAACCTCCACGGATCCTCTGCGTCAGGGGGCTGGCGAACCCCAGCAGGGAAGAATCTACACGGATCCTCTGCGTCAGGGGGCTGGCAAACCCCAGCAGGGGAGAAACTCCACGGATCCTCTGCGTCAGGGGGCTGGCGAACCACAGCAGGGAAGAACCTCCACGGATCCTCTGCGTCAGGGGGCTTGCGAACCCCAGCAGGGAAGAACCTCCACGGATTCTCTGGGACAGGGGGCTGGCGAACCCCAGCAGGGGAGAAGCTCCACGGATCCTCTGCGTCAGGGGGCTGGCGAACCCCAGCAGGGAAGAACCTCCACGGATTCTCTGGGACAGGGGGCTGGCGAACCCCAGCAGGGGAGAACTTCAACGGATTCTCTGGAACAGGGGTCTGGCGAACCCCAGCAGGGGAGAAGCTCCACGGATCCTCTGCGTCAGGGGGCTGGCGAACCCCAGCAGGGAAGAACCTCAACAGATTCTCTGGAACAGGGGGCTGGCGAACCCCAGCAGGGGAGAATCTCCACGGATCCTCTGCGTCAGGGGGCTGGCGAACCCCAGCAGGGAAGAACCTCAGCGAATTCTCTGGGACAGGGGGGCTGGCGAACCCCAGCAGGGGAGAACTTCAACGGATTCTCTGGAACAGGGGGCTGGCGAACCCCAGCAGGGGAGAAGCTCCACGGATCCTCTGCGTCAGGGGGCTGGCGAACCCCAGCAGGGAAGAACCTCAACGGATTCTCTGGAACAGGGGGCTGGCGAACCCCAGCAGGGGAGAATCTCCACGGATCCTCTGCGTCAGGGGGCTGGCGAACCCCAGCAGGGAAGAACCTCAACGGATTCTCTGGAACAGGAGGCTGGCGAACCCCAGCAGGGAAGAAGCTCCACGGATCCTCTGCGTCAGGGGGCTGGCGAACCCCAGCAGGAAAGAAACCTCATCAGATTCTCTGGAACAGGGGGCTGGCGAACCCCAGCAGAGGAGAAGCTCCACGGATCCTCTGGGTCAGGGGGCTAGCGAACCCCAGCAGAGAAGAAGTTCCACGAGCTGCTCTGTCGAAATGTCGAAAAAATTAAACAAATTTCTGGCCGAAGTGTCTCTTATAGATTTTTTAAATGCCTTAACCAAGAATACTTTTCTAGTACCGGGTAGAGATGCATAAGTCAATATCATTTTAGAATCAAGGATGTAATATCACAGCAGTCTGGTGGATTACATTGGCGAAACCGCTGGGAAGGTTTACCACTGATGAACCAAACCCTATCAATATTTTTTGATCGAAGTAAGGACAGAGGGAAGATGTTTTATTTATAAAAGAAAATATTGCACTATATAATGGTAACATTTCGCATACAAAGAATTGTATCTAGGGCTAGAAGGTGGGAAGTCTTGGCACAGAATCCAGCAGATCGAATGTAAATAGAAACATGTTTAGATCACTTATAGGAATGGATACACAGTAACCTTTATTTAAATTACACGAGATAACCAATTGTTAAAAAATTGACTCCGCCTCCTTCAAAAAAGTATATATATTTTTTTAAAAATAAGGCTTATTTTGGATTGAAATAAGATTATCTATTTATCCGATATTTCGATGGACCAATCGTCCATCTTTTACGAGGGTTTTTGTTATGAAGCACACAGCAGGTCACGTGCTTCAGGTGAGCCACGGACGTCTTTCAAGCTTATTGGGCGATAAACCATCTAATATATACAATTTAGGTAGTTGGCGACTTCTGTACGCTCCAGGAACCTGGGTTACTTAAATAAATATATAATATACATTTTAAACAAAGTATATATAATCAAAAGAAAAACAATGTAATATATATAAATATATATTGATAATTAACAGATTTCGAATTAATTAAACAAACAAAACACCATAAAAATTGAAATAACTGTGAAATAAATATATGAATAATAGTAATAAATATCTGATTTAAAAATGAAATATAAAATAAAATAAACATATAAATAACATAATCATCTAAGAGGTTCTAAACTGAGTATATTCATCTGCAAAGTCAAATTTTCAATTAATATTAATTTTATTTTCTAATGAGCTCCAGCTTTCTAAAAATAATCGGCAATGTTTCTCTTTGATATTTTGATATATTAAAGATGTGTGATCGAAGTCTGGAGTGTGACTATTGTTGAATGCGTGATCTACCAGTAGGGATGTCGGGCTATGGTGCTTTAGTGCAGATTTGTGTTGGTTGATTATTTTATCAAGATTTGCTGGTTTCTCCTATACGCGTATATATTGCCTGGCAGAATTTACATGGCATTTTATAAATTACATTGGTTCTATCTTCTGCCCGATAAATTTGTTTTGTGTCAGGGTGACTGAAGATGCTTCTTAAATTTTGGTTGGGTTGATATCTTATTGTTATATTATGTTTTTTTTTTAACTTCTGGCTATTCTTTCACAGCCATAGCTGTAAGGTAAGGAGCAAAATATTTTCGGGGTTAAGACCTGTCTATTGTTCGTGGATGGAACTTTTCGTATATATAATTGCTTTTTGATGAATTCTTTAGGATAATTATTACTTTTCAGTTCTTGAAATAACTTTGCTCTTTCAAATTTTTAATCATTTTTATTTGTAAAATGTGTAGCCAACCTCTTGGAAAGTGTTTTAACTACCGCAATTTTATGATAGATAGGACCAAAAGAATTGAAATTCAGGTAACCTCCTGTGTGTGTGTGGGTTGGTTTACAATATATTCTTGTTTCAATTTTATTTTGATTTCTGGTCAGTTGTAAGTCCAAAAATAGTAGAGACCCATTTACTTCTAATTCATAAGTGAATTTCAGAAAGGGTCTAAGACTATTTAGAAAATTTAGAATTATGGAAACATCCATTTTTGTGATGCATAATACATCATCAATGTAGCGTTTCCATATTAAAATTTGTAGTTGTGTAGAGAGAGAGATTCAACGATTAACTTATCAATTTTGTTCATGAAGATATTTGGCAATGCAGATGATATAGGATTTCTCATTGGAAGCCCTTTGACCTGTTTGAAATATCTGTCCTTATATTTGCATAATTATAGGGTGAAAAGAAAGTTGTTATATATACAATATATGTGAATTCTTGTTTTAATTTTTCTATTTTATGAGAGTATTTCTACCAAGACCGCTTTATGAGAGTTATATAGTTCTATAGCTATGTTCACTTATAGGAATGATGGAATTCAAATTGTTGCTGTGAAATTTAGAAGATAGCAATACTAAAATTTAAACTCTGTTATCACGTCATCTATAATCAAAAATTGAAATTATTCTCTCTAGATAACGCAATATTTTTATCATTAAAACAATATCCTATTGAAATTACTGATATTGTACAAATATTAGAAGGGCCTGACTCATCAGTGGTGAACCCTCACAGTGGTTTCGCCAGTTTAGTTCTTCTCGGTAAACTTCGCTGGTTTCAGTAATTCACTCTTATACTTTAAACTCGAGGTATAGTTGGAATCTTTCCTATAAATGTAGCGGGCTTTCCAAGATTCAAATAATCACCCTTATAAACTGGTATTACATAACTAACACACATTTTATTTCGACAAAATCAACTCTTCGAAATTTAGATAATCGAAATTTTATTTCGTAACCACAATATATGTACAGGCAATTTTACATACGCGACCAGATATTCTTGGTCAAATATCATACAATATATAAACAGACCTATTGAACGTATAAAAGCTCAAACAAGTTATCTTGTTGTGATAATAGAATTTTACCATTTTTATCCAATCTTGTTTCAGTGATAGAGGGGTTATTAAAATGTCTTCTATATCTCTTTTTCTGTGGAGAAATGTGTGAAATTATCTCTAGTAAGGTTATTAATGTTAATTCCTTTTTTTTCAATTTTGTGATTTTATGAAGTATAAACATTTATGAGCTTCAAGAAAAGAAGAGCAAACATTGAATAATGTTTATTTATATATTCAATATAATCAATTTATATATACGATTTAATATTAATGGGTTTAGCAACAACCGAAAAGAGTAAAATTTGTTTATTCTAATCTTTATTTGTGGTTGAATATGAATTTTTGTAATCATCATTGATGTTGTTGTAGCCGTGTCCAATGAAGAGCCTCAGATGTCCCCATGAAACTCTAATCACAAAAGTCGCAATCTCCTCTATCTAGGATCTGTAAAGCTGATGTTCTGTGTCCATTTCAATTTTCTGCGGCCATTGCTGGGCATGAGAATAGGTAGATAGAGGTTAGTTCCACACCAGGATTCAATCATCATTGAATTCGTTGAAAAAACCTTTCAAAAATTCTATAGATATTGAGATAGTGCTAAATAAAAAAGATATAAATAAAATTTCGATATACTTTTATAAAAATATCTAAAAACGCAAAAGTTTCTTTATTCCTACTCATAGCGAAAAATAAAAAAGACCAGTATTTAGAGACGAATCCCAGAGCAATTCTGTCCTACTCCAAATCAAGATTAAATCTCGCCCATTGAAGAGCGAGAGCTTGAAAGCTCGCAGTGTTTTTGTAATAAACTTACTGTCTGAGTTTTTAGATATTTTTATAGATTGAGGGGGGAAATAAATTAATATTTCGAGAATATAATCAATTTTTGAATTATAAAAATTTTATTGTTTTTTTTTTTAATATCCCTAGTACACGTGGTAACAAACCATAATAATCATGTTGGGTAGAAGTTGGCGGCTGATATTACTGTAAGTTCACAACATGTGAACACATGTAAAAAGCAGTTTGACTTTTACATTTCAATTGTGCCAGAGCCCTGTTTGTTTACTTGCACTTGTTGATGGGGTTGTACTTTTGCAAGAATCGGGGACCATTTGCTTTTTTTTTTTTCAAATTAGATAAAACTGCCCAAAGCGGGATTCGTTCCCGCGTCGTAGCGGTCGAAAACTAACGGTTTAGACCATCCTTCACACTTTATAACATTCATTTTACCAGTTGAAAGGCGAGAGCTCGAGCTCTTAAGAAAATATATTATGTACGAGGGTACGTATATATATATATATATATACATTTAATATAATATGTATGTATAACCAATATATGATATGTATAAACAATATATAATATGTATTACCAATATATAATATGTATTAAAATTTTACACTAAATAAATTTACTGACAATGCGTTTCTTTTGAATATCATCAAATATTATCTCTACAGACCTTACTGCAATGATATGAGTTATTGAATGAGAGGGCTTGGCTCATCAATAGTGAACCCTCTCAGCGGTTTCGCCAAATCAATCTCTAGACCGCTCTACTATTGTATTGGACTGGTTTTGTTATATACCCTGCATTTTCTATGGAAGGCAGCTTAGGGGTGTTTAGTGAACTATGGACATAAGCTTATAGGTCTGTAGAGGTACATACATATAATTTCAAGGTATTGCATCGAGCAAAGCTCTTCCGCAAAATATGTTTTCATAGCTAATATATATTAGTAAATTAAATTTTATTGCCATCTATCGTTAAAATTTTACACTAAATAAATTTACTGGCAATGCGTTTCTTTTGAATATCATCAAATATTATCTCTACAGACCTTACTGCAATGATATGAGTTATTGAATGAGAGGGCTTGGCTCATCAGTAGTGAACCCTCTCAGCGGTTTCGCCAAATTAATCTCTAGACAGCTCTATTATTGTATTGGATTGTTTTTGGAATTATCTTGCATTTTCTATGGAATGCCGCTTAGGAGTGTTTTTTGAACCTATATTTGAACATAACCTATGGACACTGATACTTTGCTATTTATACCTAAATACCCATATGGTAGCTAAACTGGGAAATTCTTTCAATGATTCACAGAGAGGTTATTTCATTTGCGTATTTATTAATTAATAGGGTGTGTTTTTACCTCAATAGTCTTTTTAAATATTTTAGAGAAATATTTTTGAAAAAGACAATTTATCCCAATTTGAAACATTGTGTGACAGGTCTTGGAATCAAATGGGTAATCATTTGCTATAATAAGAGGAATTTGTTAGTAATTATTTCACACACTTCTACAAAGATAACTAGTAAGTTTTAAATTTAAAATATATTTGTGAAACTTTTTAATAGGTGATCTCAACTTAACATACCAATTTAATCTCAGATGAAAATTAAATTTTTTATTTACAAAATTATTTTTTTAAAATTGATACTGAATTATCTCGGTAGTAATATAGATTTAATTAGTATTTGTGTGTGTGTGTGTAATTTTCTGATTATAAAGATGGGGGTTAAAATATCTCTAGTTGATATGTGAGTAAAAATAGCTCATTAATAATTAAACAATTACATTACCCCCCTATCAATGGATTTCAGGTGCCAAGATGATCCTCCCCACTGATGATGCTCTCTGAAGAAGCTCCATGGATCCTCTGCGTCAGGGGGCTGGCGAACCCCAGCAGAGAATAATCTCCACGGATCCTCTGCGTCAGGGGGCTGGCGAACCCCAGCAGGGGAGAATCTCAACGGATCCTTTGCGTCAGGGGGCTGGCGAACCCCAGCAGGGAAAAATCTCCACGGATTCTCTGGGACAGGGGGCTGGCGAACCCCAGCAGGGGAGAATCTCCACGGATCCTTTGCGTCAGGGGGCTGGCGAACCCCAGCAGGGAAAAATCTCCACGGATTCTCTGAGACAGGGGGCTGCGAACCCCAACAGGGGAGAAGCTCCATTGATCCTCTGCGTCAGGGGGCTGGCGAACCCCAGCAGGGAAGAACTTCCACGAATCCTCTGCGTCAGGGGCTGGCGAACCCCAGCAGGGGAGAATCTCCACGGATCCTCTGCGTCAGGGGGCTGGCGAACCCCAACAGGGAAGAACCTCCACGGATTCTCTGGACAGGGGGCTGGCGAACCCCAGCAGGGGAGAACCTCCATTGATCCTCTGCGTCAGGGGGCTGGCGAACCCCAGCAGAGAAAAATCTCCACGGATCCTCTGCGTCAGGGGGCTGGCGAACCCCAGCAGGGAGAATCTCCTCGGATCCTTTGTGTCAGGGGGCTGGCGAACCCCAGCAGGGAAAAATCTCCACGGATTCTCTTGGACAGGGGGCTGGCGAACCCCAACAGGGGAGAAGCTCCATTGATCCTCTACGTTAAGGGGCTGGCGAACCCCAACAGGGAAGAACTTCCACGAATCCTCTGCGTCAGGGGGCTGGCGAACCCCAAAAGGGAAGAACCTCCACGGATCCTCTGCGTCAGGGGGCTGGCGAACCCCAACAGGGAAGAACTTCCACGAATCCTCTGCGTCAGGGGGCTGACGAACCCCAGCAGGGGAGAACCTCCACGGATCCTCTGGACCAGGGGGCTGGCGAACCCCAGCAGGGAAGAACCTCCACGGATTCTCTGGAACAGGGGTTGGCGAACCCCAGCAGGGGAGATGCTTCACGGATCCTCTGCGTCAGGGGGCTGGCGAACCCAAGCAGAGGAGAAGCTCCACGGATCCTCTGCGTCAGGTGGCTGGCGAACCCCAGCAGGGAAGAACCTCAACGGATTCTCTGGAACAGTGGGCTGGCGAAACCCAGCAGGGAAGAAGCTCCACGGATCCTCTGGACCAGGGGGCTGGCGAACCCCAGCAGGGAAGAACCTACTGGATCCTCTGCGTCAGGGGGCTGGCGAACCCCAGCAGGGAAGAACCTCAATGGATTCTCTGGAACAGGGGACTGGCGACCCCCAGCAGGGGAGAAGCTCCACGGATTCTCTGCGTCAGGGGGGCTGGCGAACCCCAGCAGGAAAGAACCTCAACGGATTCTCTGGAACAGGGGGCTGGCGTACCCCAGCAGGGGAGATGCTCCACGGATCCTCTGGGTCAGGGGGCTAGCGAACCCCAGCAGGGGAGATGCTCCACGGATCCTCTGGGTCAGGGGGCTAGCGAACCCCAGCAGAGAAGTTCCACGGGCTGCTCTGTCGAAATGTCGAAAAAATAAAACAGTTTTCTGGCCGAAGTGTCTATTATAGATTCTTTAAATGCCTTAACCAAGAATACTTTTTAGTACCGGGTAGAGAGACATAAGTCAATATCATTGTAGAATCAAGTATGCAATATCACAGCGGTCTGGTGGATTACATTGGCGAAACCGCTGGGAAGGTTTACCACTGATGAACCAAACCCTATCAATATATTTTTGATCGAAGTAAGGACAGAGGGAAGATGTTTTATTTATAAAAGAAAATATTGCACTATAATGGTAGCATTCACATACAAAGAATTAATCTAGGGCTAGAAGGTGGGAAATCTTTGTACAGAATCCAGCAGAATCGAATGTAAATAGAGACATGTTTAGATCACTTATAGGAATAGATACACAGTGACCTTTATTTAAATTACACGAGAAAACCAAGTGTTAAAAAAAATTACTCCGTCTCCTTCAAAAAGTATATATTTTTAAAAATAAGGCTTATTTTGGATTGTAATAAGATTATTTAATAATCCGATATTTCGATGGACCAATCGTCCATCTTTTACGAGGGTTTTTGTTATGAAGCACGCAGCAGGTCGCGTGCTTCAGGTGAGCCACGGACGTCTTGCAAGCTTATTGGGCGATAAAACCATCTAATATATACATTTTAAACAAAGTAAATATAATCAAAAGAAAAACAATATAATATATATAAATAATTATTGATAATTAAGAGATTTCGAATTAATTAAACAAATTAAAATACCATAAAAATTGAAATAACTGTGAAATAAATATAGCTTATTGGGCGATAAAACCATCTAATATATACATTTTAAACAAAGTAAATATAATCAAAAGAAAAACAATATAATATATATAAATAATTATTGATAATTAAGAGATTTCGAATTAATTAAACAAATTAAAATACCATAAAAATTGAAATAACTGTGAAATAAATATATGAATGATAGTAATAAATATCTGATTTAAAAATGAAATAGAAAAATAAACATATAAATATGTTATGTAAATATATGTTATATAAATATAATCATCTAAGAGGTTCTAAACTGAGTATATACATCTGGTAAGTCAATTTTTCTATTAATACTATTTTTATTTTCTAATGAGCTCCAGCTTTCTAAAAATAATCGGCAATGCTTTTCTTTGATATTTTGATATACACTGGTGTCCAAAAAAATAAGAAACTTTTGTTTTTTAATGATATGTTTTAAAATATACGACGATAAAAGCAAAAAAGTAATTTAATTAGGTATTTTAAGTCGTAGAATTTATTTATCGCAACCATCTGATTCGGTAAAATTGAAAATATGCAAATTTTTGCTTGTCTTTATAAGTGTGCTATTTTGCGTGTCGTTTACCCCATCTAAGAATTGTCCAATTATAATTTTATTTAATCCTTAGTTAATTATGAGTTTACGAAAAATTTAGCAGATGATTTAAAAATGGAGAGCTGTTGGAAGAATGGAGGCAGGGCAATCACAAGTTGAAGTAGCAAAATGGCTAAATGTGAATAAATCTGTGGTCAGCAAAATATGGAAACAGTTCATTGAGACAGGAACCATCAAAAGAAAAGAAGGTTCTGGTAGAAAAGAAAAACAGCTACCTCTGAAGACCGTTATCTGGTCGTAACTGCCAAGCGCCATAGGGAGATGACAGCTATTCAAATCTCAAGTGCTACTGGAACGAGAATTTCAAGACAAACTGTTTACCGAAGGCTTCACGAAGGTGCTCTTTATGCAAGACGACTAATGGTCTGTATCCCTTTAACCTTTGCTCACAGGAGAGCCCGCTTGAATTGGTGCTTGGAGCATCACGCCTGGACTCATGATCAGTGGGCCAATGTTCTCTTCAGTGACGAGTCAAGATTTAGTTTAAACACAGATTCTCGACGAGTTTTCATCTGGAGGGAGCCTGGAACCCGCTATCATCCCAGTAACATCAGGGAAATAGACATTTTAGATGGGGTAGTCTCTTAGTCTGGGCTGGCATCAGTTCTAGCAGACGCACACCCTTCCACATTTTTTTCTGGGGGCACTTTAACTGCCCAAAGGTACAAGGACGAGATCCTTGAGCCCTATCTAAGACCTTATAGAGATCAAATTGGTCACAATTTAATTTTTATGGACGATAATGCTCGTCCGCATAGGGCTAGGCTAGTCAATGAATATCTTCAGAGTGAGAATATTCGAAGGATGGATTGGCCAGCCAGATCTCCGGATCTGAATCCAATAGAGCATGTGTGGGATGCTCTAGGGAGGCGTATTGGAGCTCGTCACCCCTCTCCCAGAACCCTCGTTGAGCTAAGAACTGCTCTTATATTGAAATCTAAAATAAAAGAAGACAAGTATCAGTACAGACAAGTATAGACAAGTTTAAGATACTTGTGTCTTCTTTTATTTTAGATTTCAATATAATAGTTCTAAGAAGAATCTCTTATTCTTATTAAGAACTGCTCTATTGGAGGAGTGGGGTTTACTACCCTGGACCTCCTCCAAAGCCTGGTAAACAGTATGAGGGCTCGCTGTGAGACCTTGATAGCTGTTAGCGATGATCATACTCCCTATTGATATCTTATTTCTTTAAGATCTGGCACCTTAGCTTTGGGTATGTTGGTAATAATTTGAATATTTCATAATTTCAAATATTTTTTTTAAATTTTCATATAGCTAGTCAAATTCTCCATAGTTTAAACTATTTGTATACTAAATTATTATATTTGTTAATAAATTAGCTTTTGAGAAATTTCAATATTGGTTAAGTTTCTTATTTTTTGGACACCAGTGCATTATAGATGTGTGTGATCGAAGTCTGGAGTGTGACTATTGTTGAATGCGTGATCTACCAGTAGGGATGTCGGACTATGTTAGTGCAGATTTGTGTTGGTTAATTCTTTCAGATAAAGATTTGCTGGTTTCTCCTATATATATTGCCTGACAGGATATACATGGTATTTTATAAATTACATTGATTCTATCTTCTGGCTTATAAATTTGTTTTGTGTCGGGTGACGGAAGATGCTTCTTAAATTTTGGTTGGGTTGATATCTTATTGTTATATTGTGTTTTTCAAACTTCTGGCTATTCTTTAACAGCCATAGCTGTAAGGTAAGGAGCAAATTATGTTCGGGGTTAAGACCTGTCTATTGTTCGTGGATGGAACTTTTGATACATATAATTGCTTTTTGATGAATTCTTTAGGAAAATTATTACTTTTTAGTTCTTGAAATAACCTTGCTCTTTCAATTTTTTTCATCATTTTTATTTGTAAAATGTGTAGCCAACCTCTTGGAAAGTGTTTTAACTACCGCAATTTATGATAGATAGGAACAAAAGAATTGAAATTCAGGTAACTTCCTGTGTGAGTTGGTTTACAAAAAATTATTGTTTCAATTTTATTTTGATTTCTGGTCAGTTGTAAGTCCAAAAATGGTAGAGACCCATTTACTTCTAATTCATGAGTGAATTTCAGAAAGGGTCTAAGACTATTTAGAAAATTTAGAATTATGGAAACATCCATTTTTGTGATGCATAATACATCATCAATGTTGCGTTTCCATATTAAAATTTGTAGTTGTGTAGAGAGAGAGAGAGAGAGAGATTTAACGATTAACTTATCAATTTTGTCCATGAAGATATTTGCCAATGCAGGTGATATAGGATTTCCCATTGGAATCCTTTGACCTGTTTGAAATATCTGTCCTTATATTTGCATAATTACAGGGTGAAAAGAAAGTTGTTATATATACAATATATGTATATTCTTTAATTAAAAAGGCATATATTGGATCAAAAAATAATTTATTTTACCAATATTTCAGCTGGCTGAACGCCAACTTTTATCAAGGTGTTATAACATTTTAAAATGTTATAACACCTTGATAAAGGTTGGCGTTCAGCCAGCTGAAATATTGGTAAAATAAATTATTTTTTGATCCAATATATGCCTTTTTAATTAAAGATTTATCTATGGATTGCTCTATTTTCAAAATGTATATTCTTGGTTTCATTTTTCTATTTTATGAGAGTATTTCTACCAAGACCGCTTTAAGATAGTTATATAGTTATGTTCACACTTATAGGAATGATGGAATTCAAATTGTAGCTGTGAAATTTAGAAGATATGACAATACTAAAAGTTAAACTCTGTTATCACGCCATCTATAATAAAAAAAATTAAATTATTCTCTCTAGATAACGCAATATTTTTATCATTAAAACAATATCCTATTGAAATTACTGATATTGGACAAATATTAGAAAGGCCTGACTCATCATAGGTGAACCCTCACAGTGGTTTCGCCAGTTTAGTTCTTCTCGGAAAACTTCGCAGGTTTCAGTAATTCACTCTTATATTTTAAACTCGAGGTATAGTTGGAGTCTTTCCTATGAATGTAGCGGGCTTTCCAAGATCTAAATAATCACCCTTATAAACTGGTATTACACAACTAACACACATTTCATTTCCTAACCACAATATATGTACAGGAAATTTTACATATGTGACCAGATATTCTTGGTCAAATATCATACAATATATAACACAGACCTATTGAAAGTATAAAATCTCGAACAAGTTATCTCGTTGTGATCATAGAATTTTACCATTTTTATCCAATTGTGTTTCAGTGATAGAGGGGTAATTGAAATGTCTTCTATATCTCTTTTCTGTGGAGAAATGTGTGAAATTATCTCTACTTGAGTTATTAATGTCAATTCTTATTTTTTCAAATTTGTGATTTCATGAAGTATAAACATTTATGAGCTTCAAGAAAAGAAGAGCTGATATAAAATAGTTTTTATTTATATATTCAATATAATCAATTTATATGTACGATTTAATATTAATCGGTTTAGCAACAACCGAAAAGAGTATTTTTTTTTATTCTAATCTTTATTTGTGGTCGAATATGAATTTTTGTAATCATCAATGATGTTGTTGTAGCCGTGTCCAATGAAGAGCCTCAGATGTCCCCATTAAACTCTAATCACAAAAGTCCCAATGTCCTCTATCTAGGATCTGTAAAGCTGCTGCTCTGGGTCCATGTCTATTTTCTGCGGCCATTGCTGGGCATGAGAATAGGTAGGTAGAGGTTAGTTCCACACCAGGATTCAATCATCATTGAATTCGTTGAAAAAACTTTTCAAAAATTTCGATAAATATTGAAATAGTGCTAAATAAAAAAGATATAATAAAATTTCGATATACTTTTATAAAAATATCTAAAAACGCAATAAGTTACTTTATTCCTACTCATAGCGAAAAATAGGAGAAGAGTATCCACAGGAGAATCCCAGAGCAATTCTGTCAAACTCCAAAATAAAGATTAAATCTCGCCCATTGAAGAGCGAGATCTTGAAAGCTCACAGTGGTTTTGTAATAAACTTATTTTTAGATATTTTTATATTTTGTGAGGGGGCAAATATATTATTATTTCAAGAATATAATCAATTTTTGAATTATAAAAATTTTATTGTTTTTTTTTTTTTTTTTAATATCCCTAGTACACGTGGTAACAAACCATAATAATCATGTTGGGTAGAAGTTGGCGACTGATATTACTGTAAGTTCACAACATGTCTACGCATGTAAAAAGCAGTTTGACTTTTACACTTACAAATGTGCCAGAGCCCTGTTTGTTTACTTGAACTTGCTGATGGGGTTGTACTTTTGCCAGAATCGGTGGCCATTGGGCTTTTTTTTTTTTCAAATTAAAAAAAGGTGCCCAAAGCGGGATTCGTTCCCGCGTCGTTGCGGTCGAAAACCAACGGTTTAGACCATCCTTCACACTTTATAACATTTATTTTACCAGTTGAAAGGCGAGTGCTCGCGCGCGCGAGCTCTTAGGACAATATAATATGTATAACCATAATATAGTATTTCTTGAAAAAGATACTTCGGCCAGTATAAATCTTTTTATTACCTCGAGGTTTCGACAAAAAGCTTTTGTCCTCGTCAGGAGCAAACAAAAATTAAAACATATAGCAAGGCGTTTAAAATTATTCTAAGGCTCTAAGGGCGTTCTCACGCGATATTCGAAATTTTGTACAACATCTAAAGCACGAGTCAAAAATAAATATTTATCTCACTAATATCTTAAAGATAATATATAGTTTGTATAACCAATATATAAAATGTATAACCAATATATAATATGTATTACCAATATAAAATATGTATTTCCAATATATAATATGTATAACCAATATATAATATGTATTACCAATATATAATATGTATTACCAATATATAATATGTATAACCAATATATAATAGGCATTACCAATATAAAATATGTATTTCCAATATATAATATGTATAACCAATATATAATATGTATTACCAATATAAAATATGTATTTCCAATATATAATATGTATAACCAATATATAATATGTATTACCAATATATAATATGTATTACCAATATATAATATGTATAACCAATATATAATAGGTATTACCAATATAAAAAATGTATTTCCAATATATAATATGTATAACCAATATATAATATGTATTACCAATATAAAATATGTATTTCCAATATATAATATGTATAACCAATATATAATATGTATTACCAATATATAATATGTATTACCAATATATAATGTATAACCAATATATAATAGGTATTACCAATAGTGCCGTCAACATAATAAAAATTAGCTTTAAATTTCTTACCAACACAAAGATACTTTTGTAATAAATAAATTTACTGGCAATGTGTTTCTTTACAATAATAGCATCAAATATTATCTCTACAGACCTTACTGCAATGATAAAAGTTATTGAATGAGAGGGCTGGGCTCATCAGTGGTGAAACCTCTCAGCGGTTTCGCCAAATTAATCTCTAGACAGCTCTACTATTGTATTGGATTGGTTTTGGAATTATCTTGCATTTTCTATGGCATGCAGCTTAGGAGTGTTTATTGAACCTATGGACATAAACATAACCTATGGACACTGATACTTTGCTATTTGTACCTAAATACCCATATGGTAGGTGAAGTGGGAAATTCTTTCAATGATCGACAGAGAGGTTCTTGCATTTGCGCATTTTTTAATTCAATGGGTGTTTTTCTTACCTCAATATTTTCATTAAATACTGAAAGTGAAATTTATTGAGAAAAGAGAAAGACAATTTATCTCAATTTGAAACAATGTGTGAAAGGTTCTTGGAATCAAATGGTTAATCATTTGCTTCAATAAGAGGAATTTGTGGGTAATTAATTCACACACTTCTACAAAGATAACTAGTTAGTTTTAAATTTAAAATACATTCGTCAAACCTTTTAATTGGTGATCTCAACTTAACACAACCAATTTAATCTCAGATAAAATTTAAAATTTTCTTTCTCAAAAAATATTTTTTTTGATACTGAAAGAAATATATTGGGGGTAATAAATATTTAATTACTCTTTGTGTGTGTAAATTTCTGATTATAAAGCTGGGGGTTAAAATATCTCTAGTTGATATGTGAGAAAAATAGCTCATTAATAATTGAACAATTACATTACTCCCCTAACAATGGATTTCTGGTGCCAAGATGATCCTCCCCACTGATGCTCTGGGACAGGGGGCTGGCGAACCCCAGCAGAGTTGAACCTCCACGGACCGCTCTGGAGCAGGGGGTTGGCGAACATCAGCTGAGTTGAACCTCCACGGACCGCTCTGGAACAGGAGGCTGGCGAACCCCAGCAGAGTTGAACCTCCACGGACCGCTTTGAAGCAGGGGGCTGGCGAACCCCAGCAGAGTTGAACCTCCACGGACCGCTCTGGAGCAGGGGGCTGGCGAACCCCAGCAGAGTTGAACCTCCACGGAATGCTCTGGAGCAGGGGGCTGGCGAACCCCAGCAGAGTTGAACCTCCACGGAACGCTCTGGACCAGTGGGCTGGCGAACCCCAGCAGAGTTTAACCTCCACGGAACGCTCTGGACCAGGGGGCTGGCGAACCCCAGCAGAGTTGAACCTCCACGGAACGCTCTGGAGCAGGTGGCTGGCGAACCCCATCAGAGTTGAACCTCTACGGAACACTCTTGAGCAGGGGGCTGGCGAACCCCATCAGAGTTGAACCTCCACGGAACGCTCTGGAGCAGGTGGCTGGCGAACCCCAGCAGAGTTGAACCTCCACGGAACGCTCTGGAGCAGGGGGCTGGTGAACCCCAGCAGAGTTGAACCTCCACGGAACATCTGGACCAGGGGGCTGGCGAACCCCAGCAGAGTTGAACCTCCACGGAACCCTCTGGAGCAGGGAGCTGGCGAACCCCAGCAGAGTTGAACCTCCACGGAACGCTCTGGAGCAGGGGGCTGGCGAACCCCAGCAGAGTTGACCATCCACGGACCGCTCTGGAGAAGGGGGCTGGTGTACCCCAGCAGAGTTAAACCTCCACGGACCGCTCCGGAGCAGGGGGCTGGCGAACCCCAGCAGAGTTGAACCTCCACGGAACGCTCTGGAGCAGGGGGCTGGCGAACCCCAGCAGAGTTGAACCTCCACGGAACGCTCTGGAGCAGGGGGTTGGTGAACCCCAGCAGAGTTGAACCTCCAGGGAACATCTGGACCAGGGGGCTGGCGAACCCCAGCAGAGTTGAACCTCCACGGAACGCTCTGGAGCAGGGGGCTGGCGAACCCCAGCAGAGTTGAACCTCCACGGAACGCTCTGGAGCAGGGGGCTGGCGAACCCCAGCAGAGTTGAACCTCCACGGAACATCTGGACCAGGGAGCTGGCGAACCCCAGCAGAGTTGAACCTCCACGGAACGCTCTGGAGCAGGGGGCTGGCGAACCCCAGCAGAGTTGAACCTCCACGGAACGCTCTGGAGCAGGGGGCTGGTGAACCCCAGCAGAGTTGAACCTCCACGGATAATCTGGACCAGGGGGCTGGCGAACCCCAGCAGAGTTGAACCTCCACGGACCGCTCTGGAGCAGGGGGCTGGCGAAACCCCAGCAGAGTTGAACCTCCACGAAACGCTCTAGAGCAGGGGGCTGGCGAACCCCAGCAGAGTTGACCATCCACGGACCGCTCTGGAGAAGGGGGCTGGTGTACCCCAGCAGAGTTAAACCTCCACGGACCGCTCTGGAGCAGGGGGCTGGCGAACCCCAGCAGAGTTGAACCTCCACGGAACGCTCTGGAGCAGGGGGCTGGCGAACCCCAGCAGAGTTGAACCTCCACGGAACATCTGGACCAGGGGGCTGGCGAACCCCAGCAGAGTTGAACCTCCACGGAACGCTCTGGAGCAGGGGGCTGGCGAACCCCAGCAGAGTTGAACCTCCACGGAACGCTCTGGAGCAGGGGTTGGTGACCCCAGCAGGGAAGAAGCTCCGGAGTCTGCTCTGAGAACGGAAGCTAGCGAAACCTAGCAAAGAGAATTTACAGAATCTGACCTGTGACCTGAATCTGAAGAAATACCTGAAGAGGAAACTCTGCAGACTAGCCTGAGACTAAAGGATGGTAGAGCACCAGCTGAAGAAACCCCGTGGAAGTTCAACGCCATTAACAAACCTTTAATGATGGATCCCAAGATGAGCTGAATGTGAACAAATATTATCTTTATATCTCCTTTCTTTCCTTCACAATCCAAACTATTTCAAAATTAAATAAAATGTATGATTTGATGAAGAAAATAAATGAGAAAAAATAACTTGTTTCATAATTATTTTTAAATGTTAATTTTCTAGCTTATTATTTGTAAAATATTCATTTTGTCTTCGAAAAAATTGACAAAAAGATATCTATTAAACAATACAATGCTATAGTTTCTTATTGATTATAAATATAATATAAAATTGATTGAATGCCGCTAGCTTGCAGCGACGGTCAATAGATTGCTTCTAGTTTTGAAGTTTATTTTTACGGAAGAAGCGAGGTTTCTCACCTTCTTTAAATATTCATTGTTTCTATTCATGATAAAATTGTTAAGGCACAATTTGGATTATAGATTATAAACACAAGGTAATATTCAGTACTGAATGTTCAGTACTTTTGTCTGAAGATGGTAACAACGCTGTTTCCGAAACGTCGCACACTATTTATTTATTTGGATTTGGTCTTATTACCTTGTGATGATAAAATTGTGAAAAAAGTTCTAAAATTACAAATATTTTCTCACAATGAGTTTCTTTTTATAAAAAACGCTAGCTTTCAAGCGATAATTGCTCTTCAACGGACTTAATAAAATATCGACCTCATCCTACCAGAAATATTTACAAAAACAAACGCCCGCAGCGTGGATATTTATAATTGAAAATTTTTAATTGCTTTGTAATTGTTTCATTTTTTCAATTCATAATTAAAGGTGTAAGTACCTCTTTTTGGTACATATCTATATATTCAGTACATATATTGGATCTTAATTAAAATGTATTTCACGAAGATTTCAAGGGCAATTCGCCTCTCTTCATCGAGGGTTTCTATGATTTAAACTAAATCACGTGGGTAGGTGTGGGTCACTCTCGCTATACAAGACTAAAGTAAGAAATCATCTGGGGAAAATGTTGGTGTACATCAAATACTTTTACAATTAATATAAATGTAATGATATATATATAATTATGATTATATGAATAAAATAATTGATTATACATAAATAAAATATGAAAATATCACATTTGTTAATGTGAGACTTCTGTTGAAGAGCTGATAAGTCCCAAAGGTTCTAAATAAAATGTTATACAGGAAACCTAGCCTTGGAAGCATTATTTATTTTATTATATACTAAACGAATGACCTGGCTCCGCCCGAGAATTCCCCCGAGTAGAATTTCCTTCATTATGAATGTACATAAATAATAAATAGTAGAGATGCCATAGAATAATAGCAATAGTGTTTAATTATTTGATTTAATTATTTTTTGTAATCCATTTAGTTCTTTCATAATCAATATAGTTTAAATAGCTGGCTGCTTTTCCACCCAACCCCGAGGTACCCACTCCAGCGCATTAACCCTTGAAATTGCCTGAGTTGAGTGAGTTACTGCGATGGATCTTGACTGCGTTGTCCATCTTCTCAGTACGAATAAAAAAGATAGGTTTATAAATGATATGTTTCTATTATAGGTTGAAGATTAATAGTGAAAGTTATTATATAAGAAATTGCACTTTATATATAGTTAGATATCTTTAAAGATAAATTAAAGATACACCATTTTTATGCTACTATAATTATTTTATTCTTTTACAATTCTTGTACACGTGCACATTATATCACAAGTCTTTGTTCTGTACCAGATGATGATAAAAACGTTTGATTCTTTTCGAATCAAAACAGAGTAAAGTAATAATTGTTGAATCCGGGGTTAAGTCCGATTCAGGAGGTTTCGAACTTAAACTTGGTTCAGCTCAGCCATAATAGTATTTTCATAATTATCTCCCAAAGTGGGTTAAACTTATATATGATGCACTAGCGCGCCATCTGTTATCAAAATTCAAAACTATTTTAAAGGGGTAAGATTCTTTTTGATATTAAACAATTTCTACTGCCCTTACTGCAATGGAAAAATTAATAAGAGGGCCTGGCTCATCAGTGGTGAACCCTCTCAGCGGTTTCGCCAGTTTAATCTACCATACTGCTGTTATATTGCATTTTTGGAACTTACTTTTATAGTGATACTGTTGGAAGACTCTTTGAATGGGTATTTTAGAAGAACTATGGACATAAGCTTTGAGGACAGTAGAATTACATACATTTATAAATACATAATATGCTTCTTTATATAACTTATATATGCACACAAAAAGATGTAGCGTACACTCAAAAAATCATACATAGTTTGTTTATAGTAGACATATGTTTTTGTTTCATAAGTAGAATCATTCAAAGAAAAACCATTAAACGAACAAAACCTCTGACGATTACCAGAATTTTCAACAATTTGTTTATAGTAGACATATGTATTTGTTTCAAGGAGAAATTATTACAAACACACATTAATATATGAATATATAGGTTTTTATTTCACCCCAACAAGTTTACAAACTTTCCATCTGGAGATAACTCTAAGTAGGCTTAAGACCATTTTTAATGAAATTTAATTTTAATGTATTACAGAGTATATATTTAAAAAATTTATAGAGCTTCTCTCTCATGCTGAAATGATTTGGAAATATTCTACTTGGCAATCCAACCAAGATACCTCATCTATATGAATGGATTAATAAAAGGAGAAATTTGCAAAGTCACAAAATACAAGGAGAGATTAAAACTTCTTATATATAGACGACTTCTAATATCCGTCTTGTAGTCCAACTAAGATACAATATCTAGAAATTGGATAAATAAAAAGAAAAAAATTGTAAAGTCACTAATTAAAAAAAAAGGTTAAAACTTCTACACAATAAACGGGCTTTGAAGCCCCCATAAAAAAATAACAAAACGTCGTCTTTACCTTGTCAAAGTCTATACTTACAACCTAACGGCTTCGTCGCTCTGGTAAAATCGGGATGATTTTATACGTTTTACGTTATTATTGTCTTTAAAATAAAACTGTTTCCAGATCTCTACATGTCCAAATGTTCGGGCGCCAGTGGCTGCAGAAAAGGAGACCACAAATTTATTCATCTATGGCACATGTAGACACCTAAAGCTGTGCCGGCTAGCAATAGATGTTGAAGGGGAAATTAACCAATACTTTCTGGTTAAACATATTATATTTTTTCTAATAAAATAATTTTTCAATGTACTACAAATATAGATAAAACAAAGAAAAAATACTTAAATAATATCACGCGCATATAAATTTTATAGATATTAGATAAAAATAAAGAAAAGATACTTAAATATGATATCACATATATAAGATTTTTAAAAAAGAATTAAAAAACTATATAAGGTTAAAAGGGAGGAGTTTAAAGGTATATATAAACTTTAAAAAAAAAAGGCCTATCATGCCAAAGTTCCCAGATTATCCCCACCTACCTCGGGATCCAGCCACCCAAGTCCAGGATTCGAAAAGGAGCGGCTAAGGCCGCAGCCAGCGGCCTGAGCCCTCCGCAACTCCAAGTTCTCAGCTTCTCAGGAAGAAATCAAACTCTAACTAAAATGTAAATATCCCGCTTCCTTGCCCCAGTGTTGCTGGACTCACTCCCCCAAGGCTATCATCAGCCTTCTTTCTGTGAAAATAAAAAAGTATCTTTAAAAATAATAAAAATAAATTAAATAGAAAATTATTGAAGAATAATTCACAAAAAAAAATAAATAAAAATTCGAAAATATTGAATTAAAAAATAATTTTAAAAATATAATTAATATTGTTGGATCTGGGCATCTTGGGGTCAGTTTGGGAAAGGTTCAGGGCTCGTGGTGGAGCTGATGTTCTGTCTGAAGAACCATCACCTGAAACCTGTGACTTGCTCATAGGCATGCTGGAGTCTGCCTTGGTACTGGTGGAGTCAGGTTATCCACCACAGGTCAGGTGGCTTGAACACAGGAAGGGGTGTCTGAGTCTATCTTGGACTCTGGCTTGGATTCAAGTCGGCCACCATGGGACAGGTGGCTCGACCACCAGGAAGGGGTGTCTGAGTCCATCTCAGACTAGCTTGGTAGGGCCAGGTCATCCACCACAGGTCAGGTGGCTTGACCACAGGAAGGGGATCTCAGTATCTGGCTCGGTGCTGCCAAGGCTAAAGGCGGCTTCAGGCTCCATCTTTACACCGAACAATCACCAGAGGTTTGTAGCTTAGATGGTTAAAGGTGGGATATGGTTAGTTTAGGTGGGGTTCTGAGTTATTTTGGCATGATATGGTCACGAGGTGTCCTAACAATCCTCCCTGCCAAAAAATTAATTTTACAAAAAAAAGGAAAATTAATTTCCAGCACCGAGTGACCAGGTGAGAAAACTTAGTAAAATTAAAAAAAAAAATACACATCAAGAAAATTATTCCTCCAAAAATTAGTATATATATATCTATACTCAAATATTAATTAATCACTCAAATCCACCCTGGGTGCTAGGGTGAAGTGATGAATGTACACTGAAAAAAAAAAACTCAAAAATTCTAAAATCATTAATCTACAAATTTCCAATATTATAGTATACATATATGCATGCATGCAATGCAATTTATTTTATTTTTCAAATAATAATAATTATCCAATATATCCATTTTACATAATGTAACAGCCAAAAAGAAGGTCCTAAAATACACAAAGGTATCAGGGGGGCAAATACAAATTTCAAATCTAATGCGTTTGCTCTTTAATATTTATTATGGCAATTCAAATGAATAACCTTGAAACTTAAAACACTATGATCCTTCACACAACTCATTTTGGTAAAAAAAAAACAAATTGAATCTGATAAAAAAAATTGAACTGAAACCTTTTACATGAAGTTAGCCTAGTTGTCTACCTAAATTATTCGGTACATTGACCTTGCACGGCCACACATAACCGAAAACAGACTGTTAAAAAAAATCCTACTCCACAAAATATTAGACCAAAGTTTAACCTTAAGGTATATACCTTTTTTAATGACCTTGAAACACAAAAAAATTACCCTACCTTTTATAATAAACCAAAAAAATATATTCTGAACCAGTATTCAAGGTCTAATACCAAATCTATGATAACAAACTGACACTCAGGTACTTGTTTGTTTACATGGGATTATGCCATTTGTCCTCTAGCTGCCCAAAGCTAGAGCTTCTCACACCTTCGGGACTTTCAGGCGGAGGACAAAGACCTTCACATGGCCAACACAACTGCTGCTCCCAGAGCAGTCAGAAAAAAGGAATCATGGGACTCTCTCCCTTGACATCCAGTGTGTGCTCCAGAGCACATGAAAAATGACATTTCCCACAACCATGCGAGTGCTCTCTTCACAAAAAGTGAAACTTAGCTTAGAGCCTATATCTCATCAACGGTCAAAAATTTAGTTTAAAAAAAATAGATCAGTTTGAACCTAACATACATAAACAAAAAAAAATTGAAATCAAATTTATACCTCCACATGAAGTGAAGAAACTGCCTAAGCAGACATATCTGATTATCAGTGAGTTTACATATCCCTGATGGTATATCAAACTATTAAGGTCCTAACACGTTTTTTATAAAGTTACAAGATCCTATCCTATCAATATCTTAATTTGTCCAGGTCTAACATACTGTTGGCTTGAAGTTTGATATCTCATTCACTATCCTTCATTCATACAAAATACTGAAAGAAATATCTTGGTGGTAATAAAGATTTAATTTGTCTTTGTATGTGTGTAATTTTCTGATTAAAAAGCTGGTAGTTAAAATATCTCTAGTTGATAAGTGAGTGAAAATAGCTCATTAAAAATTAAACACAATAATTAAACAATTACATTACCCTTCATCAATAGATTTCTATGGCTCCACAGATGATGTTGCTCCCTGAAGAGTCTCCACGGACTCTCTGGGTCAGGGTGCTAGAGAACCCCAGCAGGGAGAAGCACCACGAGCTCCTCTGGGTCAGGGGGCTAGCGAACCCCAGCAGAGAAGAACCTCCGCGGAATCCTCTGGGTCAGGGGGCTAGCGAACCCTAGAAGGGAAGAACCTCCGCGGAATCCTCTGGGTCAGGGGGCTAGCGAACCCCAGCAGGGAAGAAACTCCACGGAATCCTCTGGATCAGGGGGCTGGCGAACACCAGCAGGGGAGAAACTCCACGGAATCCTCTGGATCAGGGGGCTAGCGAACCCCAGCAGGGAAGAAACTCCACGGAATCCTCTGGATCAGGGGGCTAGCGAACCCCAGCAGGGGAGAAACTCTACGGAATCCTCTGGATCAGGGGGCTAGCGAGCCCCAGCAGGGAAGAAACTCCGCGAAATCCTCTGAATCAGGGGGCTAGCGAACCCCAGCAGGGAAGAAACTCCGCGGAATCCTCTGGATCAGGGGGCTAGCAAAACCCAGCAGGGGCGAAACTCCACGGAATCCTCTGGATCAGCGGGCTAGCGAACCAGATCAGGAGAGAAACTCCACGGAATCCTCTGGATCAGGTGGCTAGTGAACCCCAATAGGGGAGAAACTCCATGGATTCCTTTGGATCAGGGGGCTAGCGAACCCCAGCAGGGAAGAAACTCCGCGGAATCCTCTGAATCAGGGGGCTAGCGAACCCTAGCAGGGAAGAAACTCCACGGAATCCTCTGGATCAGGGGGCTAGCAAAACCTAGCAGGGGCGAAACTCCACGGAATCCTCTGGATCAGCGGGCTAGCGAACCAGATCAGGAGAGAAACTCCACAGAATCCTCTGGATCAGGGGGCTAGCGAACCCCAGCAGGGAAACTTCCACGGAATACTCTGGATTAGGCGGCTAGCGAACCCCAGTAGGGGAGAAACTCCACGGAATCCTCTGGATCAGGGGGCTAGCGAACCCTAGAAGGGAAGAACCTCCGCGGAATCCTCTGGGTCAGGGACTAGCGAACCCCAGCAGGGAAGAAACTCCACGGAATCCTCTGGATCAGGGGGCTGGCGAACACCAGCAGGGGAGAAACTCCACGGAATCCTCTGGATCAGGGGGCTAGCGAACCCCAGCAGGGAAGAAACTCCACGGAATCCTCTGGATCAGGGGGTTAGCGAACCCCAGCAGGGGAGAAACTCTACGGAATCCTCTGGATCAGGGGGCTAGCAAGCCCCAGCAGGGAAGAAACTCCGCGAAATCCTCTGAATCAGGGGGCTAGCGAACCCCAGCAGGGAAGAAACTCCGCGGAATCCTCTGGATCAGGGGGCTAGCAAAACCCAGCAGGGGCGAAACTCCACGGAATCCTCTGGATCAGCGGGCTAGCGAACCAGATCAGGAGAGAAACTCCACGGAATCCTCTGGATCAGGGGGCTAGTGAACCCCAGCAGGGGAGAAACTCCACGGATTCCTTTGGATCAGGGGGCTAGCGAACCCCAGCAGGGAAGAAACTCCGCGGAATCCTCTGAATCAGGGGGCTAGCGAACCCTAGCAGGGAAGAAACTCCACGGAATCCTCTGGATCAGGGGGCTAGCAAAACCCAGCAGGGGCGAAACTCCACGGAATCCTTTGGATCAACGGGCTAGCGAACCAGATCAGGAGAGAAACTCCACAGAATCCTCTGGATCAGGGGGCTAGCGAACCCCAGCAGGGAAACTTCCACGGAATACTCTGGATTAGGGGCTAGCGAACCCCAGTAGGGGAGAAACTCCACGGAATCCTCTGGATCAGGGGGCTAGCGAACCCCAGCAGGGAAAAACTCCACGGAATCCTCTGGATCATGGGGCTAGCGAACCCCAGCAGGGGAGAAACTCCACGGAATCCTCTGGATCAGGGGGCTAGTGAACCCCAGCAGGGGAGAAACTCCACGGATTCCTTTGGATCAGGGGGCTAGCGAACCCCAGCAGAGGAGAAACTCCACGGAATCCTCTGGATCAGGGGGCTAGCGAACCCCAGCAGGGAAGAAACTCCACGGAATCCTCTGGATCAGGGGGCTAGCGAACCCCAGCAGGGAAAAACTCCACGGAATCCTCTGGATCAAGGGGCTAGCGAACCCCAGCAGGGGAGAAACTCCACGGAATCCTCTGTATCAGGGGGCTAGCGAACCCCAGCAGGGGAGAAACTCCACGGAATCCTCTGGATCAGGGGGCTAGCGAACCCCAGCAGGGAAGAAACTCCACGGAATCCTCTGGATCAGGGGTTAGCGAACCACAGCAGGGGAGAAACTCCACGGAATCCTCTGGATCAGGGGGCTAGCGAACCCCAGCAGGGGAGAAAATCCAGGGAATCCTCTGGATCAGTGGGCTAGCGAACCCCAGCAGGGAAGAAACTCCACGGAATCCTCTGGATCAGGGAGCTAGCGAACCCCAGCAGGGAAGAAACTCCACGGAATCCTCTGGATCAGGGGGCTAGAGAACCCCAGCAGAGAAGAAACTTCACGGAATCCTCTGGGTCAGGGGGCTAACGAACTCCAGCAGGGAAGAAGCACCACAGACTCTTATGGGACAAGGGGCTGAGCTCAATGTGAACAAATTTGACCTTTACATCTCCTTTCTTTCCTTCATGATCCAAACTATTTTTAAATTGAATAAACCTTGATCCTGGAAATTCATTATTTGATGAAGAAAATAAATGAGAAAAGTAGATGGTGTCATGATTATTTTTTAAAGGTTAGTTTTCAAGATTATTATTTGCCGAATATTCAATTTTTTCTACGAAAAACACAGAAAAATTACATATCTATTAAACAGTACTAATACTATATCTAGTTTCATATATATTATAAATATAGGATTTTTATACAAACTAATCATTATGTGAAGAGGAAATTCGAGTATATCGAAACGTGGCAAGCCTTTATAAAAGTTTCTTAAATAAATACAATTTAAATAATTTTTAAACATTTATAACGCCTTGCTCCGAATGCTTAATTTTTATTATTACTGACGAGTACAAAACATATTTGTCGAAATGTCAAAAAATAAATATTTTTTTTTGGCCGAAGTGTGACTCATAGATTCTATAAATGTTTTAACCAAGAATATCTTTCTAGTGTATCGGGTAGAGAGGCAAATATGTCAATATCATTTTAGAATCAAGCATGCAATATCATGGGGGTCTGGTGGATTACATTAGCGAAACCGCTGGAAAGGTTTGCCACTGATGAGCCAAGCCCTCCCAATATATTTTTGTAAGTACAGAAGAAGGATGTTTATTTATAAAAGAAAATAGTGAACTTTAATGGTAACATTCCGCATACAATGAATTGTATCTAGGGTTAGAAGGTAGGAAACTTCGTACAGAATCCAACAGATTGAGTGGAAATAGAGAAATGTTTAGATCAATTATAGGAATGGATACACAGTGACCTTTATTGAAAACACACTAGATAACCAAGTGTTAACAAAATTGTGTCCATTTCCTTCAAAAAATATATATATATATATATATATATATATATATATATATATATATATCGTAATTCAAACAATGTGTGACGTATTTTCTAGTTGTCTCAAAGTGACACCAGCTTGCCACCGGACACCCGGGGGATCCAGAAAGGGACAAAAAGGGCGTTGGTCCGGATGTTGACAGTTAGTTAGGTTACAGTGGATATTTTCGGACAGGCCGCTCAGTTGAGCTCAATTTTCATCTCACGGCGGCCCTCGTGGCCGCCGTTTTGGTTCCTCCCTGTCTCTGCGGCTTCATGCAAGACGCCGAGATTTCCTCAGTTAATCCTCAACTTTCCGCTGGTCCTGGTGCCACGTGAGACGTACTAGGAAAGTGTCCTTTGATCCCAAACTTTGTCCTTACTGTCCAGGGCGGACAACCCACTCTGCACGCCTTGCCACTCAACCCCGACTGCTTCCAACTCACTTTTTGGCTTACCCGGGTATACGACATATATATATATATATATATTAAAAATAAAGAAAGCATATTCTGCCCAAAAGCACATTTGCTTTTTAGATATCAGAGCGCCATCTAGTGGAGCAAAAATGGCAGAGCTAGATGGCGTTCTGCTATCTCAAAATCACATGTGCTTGTGGTCAGGATATGCCTTCTTTATTTTTAAAACCAACACCTGACCCACATATTATTATTATTATTTTTTGTGAGGATATTTTTTCCAAGACAGTTTTTTTATAGTTATATAGTTCAATAGCTATTTTCACACTTATAGGAAAGATTGAATTAAAATTGTAGCTGTGAAAATATAGAAAATATAACAATACTAAAATTATGTTATCACGCCATCTATAATCAAAAATTGAAATTATTCTCTCTAGATAACACAAAATAGTTATTATTAAAACAATATACTATTGACATCACTGAAATTGGACAAATATTAGGAGGGCCTGACTCATCAATGGTGAACCCTCACAGCGATTAAGTTAGTTTAGTTGTGTTCGGTAAATCTCTGCTCGCTGGTTTCAGTTATCCAATTTTAAACTTTAAACTCGAGGTGTAGTTGGAGTCTTCTTTATGAATGTAGAGGAGATTCCAAGATCTACATAACCACCCTTTGAGCACTGGTATTATGCAACTAACACACATTTTATTTCCTAACCACAATATATATTGTGGCGAAGAAATAAATTATATTTTATTATTTAATTTCATTATTCTCTCAATGAAAACATTTAACACTGATTTAATATCAATCAGTTTAATAACAACCGAAAAAATTTACATGATTCTAATCTTGATTTGTGGTCAAATAAGAATTTTTATAATAATTATTGTTGCTGTTGCCGTGTCCAATGAAAAGCCTCAGATGTCTCCATGCATCTTTAATCACCGCAGTCGCAATGTCCTCTATCTTTTGTGTAAAATTCTGTTCTGAGTTCATGTTAATTTTGTGTTGTTGTTGTTACCGTGTCCAAAGAAGAGCCTCAGATGTCGCCATGCATCTCTATGACAGCGTGTTGCAATGTCCTTTATCTTGGGTGTTTAATGGTGCTGCTCTGACTCTATTTCAATTTTCTGCGGCAATTGCTGTGCATGAGAATATTTGGGTACATGTTAGTTCCACACCAAAAATCAAAATCATCATTGAATTCACTGAAAAAAAACTCTTCAAAAATTCGATAAATATTAAAATAATGCTAAATAAAATAGATATAAGAAATTTATGATACACTTTTATAAAATATCTAAAAACGCAATAAGTTATTTAATCCTAATCATAGAAATAAATTATAAAAACAGTATCTACAAAAGAATCCCAGAGCAATTCTGTCATACTCCAAATCAAGATTAAATCTCGCCCATTAAAGAGCCAGAGCTGGAAAGCTCGCAGTGTTTCTTTAATAAACTTATTGTCTTAGGTTTTAAGATATTTTTATAGATTGAGGGGGGGGGGGAATATATTAATATTTCAAGAATATAATCAATTTTTGAATTATAAAAATTTTATTGTTTTGTTTTTTTTTAATATCCCTAGTACACGTGGTGTAACAAACCATAATAATCATGTTGGGTAGAAGTTGGCGGCTGATATTACTGTAAGTTCACAACATGTCTACACATGTGAAAAACAGTTTGACTTTTACAAATATGCCAGAGCCCCGTTTGATTACTTGCACTCGCTGGTGGGGTTGGACCTTTGCGAGAATCAGTGACCATGGGGGCATTTTTTTTTTTTATCAAATTAGAAAAAAGTGCCGAAAGAGGTATTCGATCCCGCGTTAAACGGTCAAAAACCAACGGTTCAGACCATCCTTCCACTGACCCCTATTTAATTCGTGAGTGCGACCAATGACCAATATGAATTTGAAAATGAAGATATTTGTGATCGGTTAATTCCAGATCACCTAAATAAGCCTAGTACGTAAATGTACAATCAATATTATATACATTCATTGAAAAAACATTAGGATATTGAAAGTCCTTGATATCGCCCGATGGCATCCCCAATGAAGTATTTAAAATACTCCCTGATTCGTACATACTGCTGTTGAAGCAACTCTACAATAGTGTTATGACGACTGGAAAATACCCAGCAATTTGGACTAATTCCACTATACACCCAATCTTTAAAAATGGTTATAAGAACAGCCCCTCCAACTACCGAGGTATTGCACTGATTAGCAATGTATCAAAGCTTTTCACTTCAATCCTAAGATCAAGACTGGAGGAATGGGTCGAGGGAAGAAGGGTTATACCGGAAAACCAAGCGGGATTTAGAAAAGGAAGATCATGTCTTGACCACATATTTACACTAACTACTTTAATATTTTACACAAATAAATTTACTGGCAATGCGTTTCTTTTAAATATGATCAAATATTATCTCTACAGACCTTACTGCAATGATATGAGTTATTGAATGAGGGGGCTTGGCTCATCAGTAGTGAACCCTCTCAGCGGTTTCGCCAAATTAATCTCTAGACCGCTCTACTATTGTATTGGACTGGTTTTGTTATATACCCTGCATTTTCTATGGAAGGCAGCTTAGGGGTGTTTAGTAAACTATGGACATAAGCTTATAGGTCTGTAGAGGTACATACATATAATTTCAAGGTTATTGCATCGAACAAAGCTCTTCCGCAAAATATGTTTTCATAACCAATTTTGCGGAAGAGCTTTGCTCGATGCAATAACCTTGAAATTATATGTATGTACCTCTACAGACCTATAAGCTTATGTCCATAGTATACTAAACACCCCTAAGCTGCCTTCCATAGAAAATGCAGGGTATATAACAAAACCAGTCCAATACAATAGTAGAGCGGTCTAGAGATTAATTTGGCGAAACCGCTGAGAGGGTTCACTACTGATGAGCCAAGCCCTCTCATTCAATAACTCATATCATTGCAGTAAGGTCTGTAGAGATAATTTTTGATGATATTTAAAAGAAACGCATTGCCAGTAAATTTATTTGTGTAAAGTTTTAACGATAGATGGCAATAAAATTGAATTTACTAATATATATTGGTTATGAAAACATTTTGCGGAAGAGCTTTGCTCGATGCAATAACCTTGAAATTATATGTATGTACCTCTACAGACCTATAAGCTTATGTCCATAGTTTACTAAACACCCCTAAGCTGCCTTCCATAGAAAATGCAGGGTATATAACAAAACCAGTCCAATACAATAGTAGAGCGGTCTAGAGATTAATTTGGCGAAACCGCTGAGAGGGTTCACTACTGATGAGCCAAGCCCTCTCATTCAATAACTAATATCATTGCAGTAAGGTCTGTAGAGATAATATTTGATGATATTTAAAAGAAACGCATTGCCAGTAAATTTATTTGTGTAAATTTTAACGATAGATGGCAATAAAATTGAATTTACTAACTACTTTAATCCAACTATCATTAAGAAAAAAGAGGGGAAAACTATATGTCTTTTTTGTCGATCTAAGGAAGGCATTTGATACTGTACCTCACTCAATACTTTGGAAAAAACTTTACAACCTAGGCATAAGTTACCAATTCATAAGTACGATCAGAAGTTACTACGAACAAGCAACTATAGCTATCAGATGGAAGGGATCATTTACGGAAAGTATTAAGATAAACTCGGGAGTCCTCCAGGGAGAACCACTTTCCCCACTGCTCTTTATATTATTTATCACGGACTTAATCGAAATTTATAATAATTCAGACCTGCCGAGTGTAAATTTGCCAGTATTTGGAGATATCCATTTATTGCTGTACGCCGACGACATAGCAATTATAGGTGAGTCCAGGATGAACCTCCAAAAGAAGATCAAAATACTGAAAGAATATCTCGATGAGAACTTAATGACACTAAATGAGTCCAAGTCAAAGATTATGGTGTTCCGTAATGGAGGTAAACCCTCAAATAATGATAGATGGTTCTGGAATGATAAACCCATAACAATAACTTCAAGATATACATACTTGGGATTCCCTCTGACACCAACAATAACAACTACTCACCTGGCAAATTACTTTAAAGGAAAAGCACTTACAGCAATTAACGCCACACACCCAATATTAATAAAATCAAAAGCAAAGTCAATAAATTTATCAATCAAACTCTTTGATACAATAGTGAGAGCTGTCCTGATGTATGCCGCTCCATTGTGGGCAACAGAGCATAAAGACTTACTGGACAGTATACAAGACATATTTATCCGTAGGTTTCTGAATCTGCCCAGATACACTCCAGGCTACATAATCAGATTAGAAACCGGTCGTATCTCATTGAGTGTAACAGCTTTAAAATTAACCCTGAAGTGTTGGCTGCGGGTGTTGAATATGAGCAGTGACAGATTGCCGCGTATATGTTTTAATCGAACACGGGAACTGTCTAATGCTTCGGGCACACCCATCGGTTTCATTAAAAAGCTCACCAATCTGCTTAACAATAATGGATCCCCTGCACTTGTTTCCTGTAATGATCCTGAAACGTTGAGGAGCGCGATTACAGGGCTCTTAAAAACAGCGGCAGACCAATCTATACAAAACGACCTTACAAGAATGGATAAATCTAAGCTATACTCTCACTACAAAGACATTCACATATCTTTCATGACGGAGGGATACCTTTTAGGGGATTTTCCTTTCTCGGTTGTAAGACTACTCGCACAAGTTAGAATACTTTCAAGTTTTTTTAGAGAAAACCACACCAAGATCCTCTGCGGTGAGGACCCGATTTGCACCTTCTGTAATTCAAAACTAAAAAATGAAATCACTCACTATATTTTTGATTGCTCTGCTCTGAAAGAAGAAAGAAGAACCCTTATGCTCAAAACTGGGCAACTCTGTGATTCACTTCCATCAATAATTGACAATATGACCCATAATAAGTATATTGCTACGGCGTTTTATGGTTTCCACAAGTCGATATCTCAGAAGAAGGCCAAGTGACACTCACTCCTCACTTTCTTACTGCTACTCTTTTTGTGTTGTTTTTCTTGCTTCCCTCTTTCTTTCTTTTTTCTTCTGTATATATCGTTATTTCCTTTGTCTCACTGCTTTGTTCTTATGCATACCTCTGGTGAATCCTGTATAGGGTCAGTGACCCTAAATAAAGGCTTTTTGTTGTTGTAAGTCCTTGATATCGCCAGTCCTCTTTTTTTAAGGAAACAGAGGCAATTTTACTCACACTTTGGTTATCTATTGTCTTCAATGAAGGTCAATGTGTATCAAATATCTTCAAGAGTTATTGTCTGAATACCGATATACATGATAAATGGACAGCTTCCTTAAGTTTTCTCCATGAGTGGATATGGAATTCATATATAATAAACAGGGTGACCCGTCATCCTTTGGTGAAAGTGAATCGTTGCAATCTAGCTCTTTGTAAATAGAATTCTAACTGGATACACAATAAATATAAATGAATTAAATTGAATAGTTGAGAAAAATAAAATATAATTCCTTTCGTTCTGAATATAGATAAATCCATATTTATATATTTAGATAATAAAAAGGCATATATTGGATTGAATAATAGATTTATTTGCCAAATTTTCGGTTGACTGAACGCCAACCTTTGTCAAAGCATTTCACTTTTGTTAATAAACAACAATATTTTATACAAAAATGTAATGCTTTAGCAAAGGTTGGCGTTAAGTCAACCGAAATTCGGCAAATAAATCTGTTATTCAATCCAATATATGCCTTATTATTATCTGAATAATTCCTTTTGGTAATATGTTTCTTTTATTAACTTTAACCGCGAGCTTTCGAGCTATTCGCTCTTCAACAGGCAGAATGTGAAGAGTAAACGTGGGAGAGATTTATCTATGGTTTTCACTAAAATAACAATTAGGGCACAGTTCTATCTCTCTATATATGTTGTCTAGATCAATAATAAATCCAATATCTAGGTTTCTTCCACGTTCGCTCTTTATAACATTTATTTTACCAGGTGAAGGGCGAGAGCTCGTAGCTCCTGGTTAAAGTTAAGAAAATAAAATACATATAACCAATATATAATATGAATAACCAATATATAATATGTATAACCAATATATAATATGTATAACCAATATATAATATGTATAACCAATATATAATATGTATAACCAATATATAAAATGTATAACCAATAAATAACATGTATATCCAATATATAATATGTATTACCAATATATAATATGAATAACCAATATATAATATGTATAACCAATATATAATATGTATAACCAATATATAAAATGTATAACCAATAAATAACATGTATATCCAATATATGATATGTATTACCAATATATAATAGGGGTATAACCAATATATAATATGTAATACCAATATATAATATGTATTTCCAATATATAAAATGTATAACCAATATATAATATGTATAACCAATATATAATATGTATAACCAATATATAATATGTATTACCCACAGTGCCCTCAACCTAATAAAATCAGCTTTTAATTTCCTACCAACAAATTGATACTTTTGTAACAAATAAATTTACTGGCAATGTGTTTCTTTTCAATAATATCATCAAAATTTATCTCTACAGACTTTACTGCAATGATATAAATTATTGAATGAGAAACCTTGGCTTATCAGTGGTGAAACCTCTGAGCGGTTTCGCCAAATTAATCTCTAGACAGCTCTACTATTGTAATGAATTGGTTTTGGAATTATCTTGCATTTTCTAAGGCATGCAGCTTAGGAGTGTTTATTGAACCTATGGACATAAACATAACCTATGGACACTGATACTTTGCTATTTATACCTAAATACCCTTATGGTAGCTAAACTGGGAATTTCTTTCAATTATCTACAGAGAGGTTCTTGCATTTGCGCATTTTTTAATTCAATGGGTGTTTTCCTTACCTCGATATTTTCATTAAATACTGTAAGTGAAATTTTTTGTAAAAAGAAAGACAATTTATCTCAATTTGAAACAATGTGTGATAGGTTCTTGGAATCAAATGGTTAATCATTTGCTATGATAAGAGGAATTTGTTGGTAATACCTACTAGATAACTAGTAAGATTTAAATTTAAAATACATTTGTGAAACTTTCTAATTGGTGATCTCAACTTAACATACCAATTTAATCTAAGATAAAAATATTTCATTCACAAAATTAATTTTTTGAATATTGATACTGATATAAATATCTTGGTAATAATAAATATTTAATTAGTCTTTGTGTGTGTGTGTGTAATTTTCTGATTTTAAAGTTGGAAGTTAAAATATCTTTAGTTGATATATGAGTATAAATAGCTCATTATTAATAAAACAATTCCATTACTTCCCTAACAATGGATTTCTGGTGCCAAGATGATCCTCCACCACTGTTGTTGCTCTCTGAAGAAGCTCCATGGATCCTCTGCGTCAGGGGGCTGGCGAACCCCAGCAGGGGAGTATTTCCACGGATCCTCTGCGTCAGGGGGCTGGCGAACCCCAGCAGGGGAGAATCTCCATGGATCCTCTGCGTCAGGGGGCTGGCGAACCCCAGCAGGGGAGAATCTCCATGGATCCTCTGCGTCAGGGGGCTGGCGAACCCCAGCAGGGAAGAACCTCCACGGCTTCTCTGGGAGAGGGGGCTGGCGAACCCCAGCAGGGAAGAACCTCCACGGCTTCTCTGGGAGAGGGGGCTGGCGAACCCCAGCAGGGGAGTATCTCCACGGATCCTCTAGGTCAGGGGGCTGGCGAACCCCAGCAGGGGAGAATCACCATGGATCCTCTGCGTCAGGGGGCTGGCGAACCCCAGCAGGGGAGAATCTCCACGGATCCTCTGCGTCAGGGGGCTGGCGAACCCCAGCAGGGAAGAACCTCCACGGATCCTCTGCGCCAGGGGGCTGGCGAACCCCAGAAGGGGAGAAGCTGCGCGAATCCTCTGCGTCAGGGGGCTGGCGAACCCCAGCATGGAAGAACCTCCACGGCTTCACTGGGAGAGGGGGCTGGCGAACCTCAGCAGGGGAGAAGCTCCACGGATTCTCTGGGACAGGGGGCTGGCGAACCCCAGCAGGGAAGAACCTCCACGGATTCTCTGGAAATGGGGGCTGGCGAACCCCAGCAGGGGAGAATCTCTACGGATCCTCTGGGTCAGGGGGCTGGCGAACCCCAGCAGGGAAGAACCTCCACGGATCCTCTGCGCCAGGGGGCTGGCGAACCCCAGAAGGGGAGAAGCTCCGCGAATCCTCTGCGTCAGGGGGCTGGCGAACCCCAGCAGGGAAGAACCTCCACGGCTTCTCTGGGAGAGGGGGCTGGCGAACCCCAGCAGGGGAGAAGCTCCACGGATTCTCTGGGACAGGGGGCTGGCGAACCCCAGCAGGGAAGAACCTCCATGGATTCTCTGGAACAGGGGGCTGGCGAACCCCAGCAGGAGAGAATCTCCACGGATCCTCTGCGTCAGGGGGCTGGCGAACCCCAGCAGGGAAGAACCTCCACGGATCCTCTGCGCCAGGGGGCTGGCGAACCCCAGAAGGGGAGAAGCTCCGCGAATCCTCTGCGTCAGGGGGCTAGCAAATCCCAGCAGTGAAGAACCTCCACGGAAATTCTGGGACAGGGGGCTAGCGAACCCCAGCAGGGAAGAACCTCCACGGCCTTTCTGGGAGAGGGGGCTGGCGAACCCCAGCAGGGGAGAAGCTCCACGGATTCTCTGGGACAGGGGGCTGGCGAACCCCAGCAGGGAAGAACCTCCACGGATTCTCTGAAACAGGGGACTGGCGAACCCCAGCAGGGGAGAAGCTCCACGGATCCTCTGCGTCAGGGGGCTGGCGAACCCTACCAGGGAAGAACCTCAACGGATTCTCTTGAACAGGGGGCTGGCGAACCCCAGCAGGGGAGAAGCTCCACCGATCCTCTGGAACAGGGGGCTGGCGAACCCCAGCAGAGGAGAAGCTCCACCGATCCTCTGGAACAGGGGGCTGGCGAACCCCAGCAGGGAAAAACCTCAACAGATTCTCTGGAACAGGGGGCTGGCGAACCCCAGCAGAGAAGAAGCTCCACCGATCCTCTGGAACAGGGGGCTGGCGAACCCCAGCAGAGGAGAAGCTCCACCGATCCTCTGGAACAGGGGGCTGGCGAACCCCAGCAGGGGAGAAGCTCCACGGATCCTCTGCGTCAGGGGGGCTGGCGAACCCCAGCAGGGAAGAACCTCAACGGATTCTCTGTAACAGGAGGCTGGCGAACCCCAGTAGGGAAGAACCTCCACAGATCCTCTGCGTCAGGGGGCTGGCGAACTCCAGCAGGGAAAAACCTCAACAGATTCTCTGGAACAGGGGGCTGGCGAACCCCAGCAGAGGAGAAGCTCCACAGATCCTCTGGAACAGGGGACTGGCGAACCCCAGCAGGGGAGAAGCTCCACGGATCCTCTGCGTCAGGGGGCTGGCGAACCCCACCAGGGAAGAACCTCAACGGATTCTCTTGAACAGGGGGCTGGCGAACCCCAGCAGGGGAGAAGCTCCACCGATCCTCTGGAACAGGGGGGCTGGCGAACCCCAGCAGGGAAGAAGCTCCACGGATCCTCTGCGTCAGGGGGCTGGCGAACCCCAGCAGGGAAAAACCTCAACAGATTCTCTGGAACAGGGGGCTGGCGAACCCCAGCAGAGGAGAAGCTCCACCGATCCTCTGGAACAGGGGGCTGGCGAATCCCAGCAGGGAAAAACCTCAACAGATTCTCTGGAACAGGGGGCTGGCGAACCCCAGCAGAGGAGAAGCTCCACCGATCCTCTGGAACAGAGGGCTGGCGAACCCCAGCAGGTGAGAAGCTCCACGGATCCTCTGCGTCAGGGGGCTGGCGAACCCCAGCAGGGAAGAACCTCAACGGATTCTCTGTAACAGGAGGCTGGCGAACCCCAGTAGGGAAGAACCTCCACAGATCCTCTGCGTCAGGGGGCTGGCGAACCCCAGCAGGGAAAAACCTCAACAGATTCTCTGGAACAGGGGGCTGGCGAACCCCAACAGAGGAGAAGCTCCACAGATCCTCTGGAACAGGGGGCTGGCGAACCCCAGCAGGGGAGAAGGTCCACGGATCCTCTGGGTCAGGGGGCTAGCGAACCCCAGCAGAGAAGAAGTTCCACGGGCTGCTCTGTCGAAATGTCGAAAAAAAAAACAAATTTCTGGCCGAAGTGTCTCTTATAGATTCTTTAAATGCCTTAACCAAGAATACTTTTCTAGTACCGGGTAGGGAGGCATAAGTCAATATCATTTTAGAATCAAGCATGCAATATCACAGCAGTCTGGTGAATTACATTGGCGAAACCGCTGGGAAGGTTCACCACTGATGAAACAAACCCTATCAATATATTTTTGATCGAAGTAAGGACGGAGGGAAGATGTTTTATTCATAAAAGAAAATATTGAACTTTAATGGTAACATTTCGCATACAAAGAATTATATCTAGGGCTAGAAGGTGAGAAATCTTGTTACAGAATCCAGCAGATCGAATATAAATAGAGACATGTTTAGATCACTTATAGGAATGGATACACAGTGACCTTTATTTAAAATACACGAGATAACCAAGTGTTAAAAAAAATTGACTCCGACTCCTTCAAAAATAGTATATATATATATATACAAAAAGAATTTTACGCTCCTAAAATAGTTACTAATTTTCATAACAGATGGCGCGCTAGCGCTTCGTAATATTTATACACGAACGGTGACATCAAAGACATTCTACTTCCTTAAGTTTGGCTTATGAATGTAGTGTTCATATATATATTTGACTAGTTCAAAGTTTTCTCTCATATTTAGCAGGTTAAAAGGTTCAATGTACAATCTGTCGACACTAACTTCTTTGATTTATTATTGACGCATACATCTGATTTGAGGGGATCAAGACGTATTAACTTATAGTTCTAAGAATTTATTATTTTTTTATAGTTTAAAAAATATTGTAGAGAAAAAGTACATCTTGGATTATAGTTTTGAACTACGTAAATGTAAGTTTGGATACGATTAAGTTGATAGTATCTGCCCTTTCAAAGACAGGTTAATTGAAATTATCAGAAAAAGGATTTAGTCCTTTGATCTAATAAATTTAGCTTTCCCATTCCCATATTGACAAACACAATTTTTAATTTGATTGTAATTATTAAAAAGTTATCCTTTTCTTATAGTTCTAATATCTTATTTTCTTCCAGTTTTAACTTCTAAAATGAAAAAAAAAACACTTTTTAAAATTAGTTTGAAAATACAGAAAGTGATTCTTGCTCAGTTTCATTGGTTGATTTGTGTTGTATCTGCAGCTTAGCTATTACCCTATTTTCATACCAACCTAATTTTTTTTCTATTTGGTCGAAGAGGTATGGTTTAGCAGTAATGAAGGTAGGGCGGAAACTACTGCTCAGGTCTTCATCTGAAGAGGCCCGCCTGAGTACCATCCTTTTTCCATCTGGTCTAACCTTTATGGTTTTCATTTGGTCTAACCCTTAAGGTTTTCATCCCTTCTAATTGATTCATTAAATTAATATACTATCTTATATCGTGTCCTCCAGTGGTACACTAGATTGTCTTTAAAATAAGCTTATAAAATATATCACAAAAAAAATCGATTTTCCATCATCAAGAGAGAAAATAGGGCAAAAAAATACTTCTCTTTCTCTAATTAGCTTAATTTTATATTCGGAAAATTATTATCATGGTTCTGTCTTTGCTCTTTTCTATAAAACTTTTTCTTCGCCTATTCCTTTTTTTTACCCAGCCCATGACGTTTAACCACCTAAGCTTTGCTGGAGTTACTTTTTTATATATATACTACAATATTCTTACTAATTATTTATTACAAAAAATTAAAAAAACAAACCTCACATGTTTAAACTATAAATAACAAATTTTATAAATCTTGAAATTCTCATAACGATACTATTTGATACAGAATTAGCTTGCTGTTCTGACTCAAAATTAATTCAAAATCTGTAGTTATTAATATTTTACTCTTCTTTTTCCCACACACACACACACTCGAGCGTGCGGCCACGCTTTCGCGAGCTCCGCCGTTTTCGCCTCTGGAGTGTGTGTCATTGGCGCTGACCCTGCCGAATTCGGTACTAAAAGAAAGCCCTCGATCCGCTGAATTAGTGCCTGAAAGGCCCAGCACTGGATCACAACCAGGCGAGGAGTTTTCGCCGAAAAACCAAATTATGAAGAATTTAATAGAAAATTCTTCTGAAAACCAAAAGAATGCAAATTCGCCGGCAGGCGACATGCATGTAAATCTGGCCCCCGCGAGTGGTGACGTCACGGCGCCGCCGACTGCTGCTTTGAACAGCGCTACAACAGCCAGCCCGGCCTCGCTCAACTGGGCCGACAGCGAGATGGTGGAGGTGAACGACAGCGAAGGCTTCATCCTCGTGAAGGGCAAGAAGAGGCGCCTAACCTCAACACCTGAGCACGCCGCTAAGCAGCCAAGCAGGCCTGCTGAGAAGCGCAGCTCCCAGCAGCAGAAGCGGCCAACAGGGCCGAGGTCAATGCCGCCCCAGGAAATCAAGGCGACGCGCGCCACCATCGCCGCAGCCAGGGCGAGGCAGGCCACCACCAACCACGAGAACTACATCTTCGTGGAGCTGTGCCCAGACATCCTGGACTACGCCTACCTCAAGGCCATGAGCACGCTACTCGGAGGGCCAAAGAGCATCACGCAGTTCCACCGAATGAACGGCCACTTCATCGTGGGTCTCGCGGACAAGGAACTTGCGAACCGTCTGGTCGCGGACGGCCTGGAAATCGAGGGTACGTCCCTCAAGGTCTTCCCCTTCCGCAAGAGGGCGGAACGAATAGTCGTGGCCAACCTGCCCGGCTTTGTGGAGGACAACACCATCGTGGACGCCCTGAGCCAATACGGGAAGGTCACCTCCATCGCCCCCCATCCTGATCAAAATGGGGAGTTCACCTTCACCGACGGCCGCCGGGAGGCGTTCATCCTGCTCCACGAGGGCGTGAGGCTGGAGACGCTGCCCACCCGACTGACCATCAGGTCCAAAGGAGACATCCTGTCAGCCTTCCTCTCCTTTGGAATAAAGTGCTCCAAGTGCGGCAAGCAGGGCCACCGCAGAGCAAACTGCCCAGCGCTCGCCAGGCAAGGGAACGGCAACCCCAGGCAAGCAGCGTCTCCCACCGACGCAAGGCCTCCCCCTCCTCCTCCTCCTCAGCAGCCAAGGAAGCCGGCACCGGCGCCCGCAACACCGGCGTCCCCTGTCCAACCGGCGAAGACTTCAACCGAGGTTCAGGCGATCCCCTCGGCACACCAGCCTGCCGAACAGATGGATGTCACCCACCCCGCCCCTGCTGCCCACCCTGCTTCCCCGGCTGCCCCGCGGCCCCCCGAGCCTCGCATCTCTCCGCTCGACCACGAGATGTCGGTGGAGGGGCTGACCTCACCTCCATCCACGCCTGCCCGGGGAAAGGCCGCACTCGAACAGCTGCTGGAGCACCTCAAGAAGTCCCCTAACATCTCCATCGACTGGGATAAGTTGCCCGACCTAAACCGCGAGGAGGCTCAGAAGATCCTCACCTCAGAGACCACCATGAAGAGGCGAGCGTCCACGCTGACCCCGGCACAGGTCAAAGCCCTCAACAAGCTGCACGATACCATCAAGCCCTTGTGCCCAGACTCCAACTCCACAATCCGCAAGACCCTCCAAAAGACCAGGAAGGTGCTGCGTGAAGGACCGTCCCAATGAGTTACCGCGTCGCCACCATCAACGCGCGAGGGCTCGCCACTCGGAGGAGGAGCCTTGCCCTTTGTCATCTCCTCAGGCAACATCACGTGGACATCGCGTTTGTCCAGGAGACAAACGCATTTCATCTGGGCAGCGGCCAAGACCTCTGCCTCGGCTACAGTGCTGTTGTGTTGGCCCATCCCGTAGCCATCTCGGGATCCGGACTCGCCTGCGTCTTCGGACCAGGCGTAGCCGTGCTACATCAACGCATCCTGTGGCCGGGCCACATCGCCTTGGCAACCATAGATGTCCGCGGCGAGGAGATGACGGCCATCGCCGTTCATCTGGCGCATGAACCCCGGGAGAGAAACCGGCAACTGGAGCTCCTGGCGGCGACAGCGGCACAGGAGGAGGAGGGAGCCTGCTGGATCATCGGCGATTTTAACATCAGGGATCGGGGCCCCTCGTCATCATCATCATCGGATGCCCTCGCCGCTCTTCTGGACCTGGCCGCGCTGGTCGACGTGGCCACCCAGTTCGACGCCGCCCACCTGCCCACCAGAGTCGCCATGCACGGCGACCAAGTCGAATCGAACCGCCTGGACCGGATCCTCGTCCCTGCTGGAGTCCTGGATCGCGCGTCCATCTACGCGACCAGCCACTACCACCTCTCGGACCACCGCCTCGTGCTGCTCCAGGTGGGCCCGCCCCACCACCGCCGTCTCCTCCCCCACCCAGCCTCGCTTGGCCGCGATGCTCCGCTCGGGCCTTGCGCTCGAACATCTGGCTGGCTACATCCAGGAGTTGGAGGAAGACACAGCGCACGATGACGACGACGGGACCTTCTGGGATAGGTGGACCTCCATCAAGGCGGGGCTGCTGGCGGAGGCCAGATCCCTGCACGACCCGCGCCACGCTGCCAGCGACAGCTACGTCTACAGGGCGAGACGTTACATCGCGGCGCAGCTCGAGGCCTCCTCCATCCGGGCAGACTACCCATCGCTGCCGGACCTGGCACGCGCCATCCGCCTCCGTCGCCCGGTCAGCGTCATCAGGGACGAGGAGGACAACGTCATCGAGGGCCCAGAGCTTCGGCGGAGGGCGTTCGCGACCTTCCAGCCCCCGCTTCGCCCGTCCCACCAGCGATCCAGCTGCGGGAGCTGCCTTCATCGCCAGCAGCGCGCCCACCACCACCACCCGCGAGCTGAGTGAGGAGGACCCGCTCCACCGGCCAGACATCAGCCCCAGCGAGATAGCCCACGCCATCGAGCACCTCCCTCGCGGAAAGGCCCCCGGCTGGGACGGCTTGCCGTGCGAGCTCCTCGTCGCCTTCAACGAGGACTTCTTCGCGGAAGCTCTGGCCCGGGTGTTCGCGGCTTCACGGCTCCGCGGTGCACTACCTCCGTCGACGAGGCGCAGCTCCATCTGCCTCGTGCCCAAGGCCCGCGGAGGTCGCGGCCTTGATGGCTACAGGCCTGTCGCGCTGCCCTCGGCCGACTACAGGGTCCTGGCCGCCATCCTTCACCGGCGCCTCAAGCCCCACCTGCGGACCCTGGTGCCGGAATGCCAAACATACGCCGTCCCCGGGAGGTCCCCGTCATGGAACATCGCCATGGTGACGGACGCCATCGAGGAGGCCACCGCCCTGGGCTCGCCGCTGGCCGTCATGGGCGTCGACCTAGAGTCCGCCTTTGACTCATTGGACCGCGGCTTCCTGGAGTCCCTGCTAACATCCCTCCGCCTCCCGCCGGCCTTCATGGCCTGGATTAACATCCTCTACGCCGGGGCGGACGCCACCATCCGGGCCGGAGGCTTTCATACAACAGCCTTCCCCCTTCTCAACGGCCTCAGGCAGGGTTGCGCCCGTAAGCGCCGCACTCTTCAGCATCGCCACGGGGCCGCTGCTACGTCGCCTGGAGTTGACCCTCGGCGTGGGCAATGTCATCGCTTACGCCGACGACATCGTCCTCCTATTTCATCGCGACGGAGACTTCGAACGGGTGGCGACCGTCTTCGAAGAATACAAGCAGGCCTCCGGAGTTGGCGTGAACCTCCGGAAGAGCGCTGGCCTCTGGTGCGGCGCCTGGCGCAACCGCGGCGACTCCCCTCTCGGCGCCTCCTGGTCGACCACCTCCATCAGGGTCCTCGGGCTCGACATCGCCCCCAGGAGCACCGTCGCCCACCGGGAGCAGCATCTCCTGGCCCTCCTGGAGAATGCATGCCGCAAATGGACGCCCTTCACCCGCGGCCTCTCCCTCGTCGGGCGAGCAAGAGCGGCGAACACGCTGGTGGGCTCTGTCATCCAGCACCACCTGCATGGCTACCTACCATCACCCCCAACCATCGCCAAGCTGCAGGCCCGACTGGCGAGATTCGTCTGGGGACAGGACCACACGGCGTGGCTTCCCGCCGATGTCATGGCGAGGCCAGTTGCCATCGGAGGCCTCGGCCTCCTCGACCTCGCGACCCAGCTCCAGCTCGCCTGCCTCAAGGGGGTGCAGGTCGCGCTCCCGGGGGGGCAGAAATGCCTTCAGCTGGCTGGTAGAAAGCGGTGAGGCCTGGATCCACCCTCCACCGGACGGCACCCCGTCTCCAGCCCCGCCGTCTCCGGTTGCTGAAGCTATGGGAGGAGGCCTCCAACATCCTGGGCCTCAACCACCGGGCGGTCCCCACGGCTCTGCTGCTGGACCTCCCCCATCATCGGCGACTGCCGGTTCCTCCGCCCTCCCGACCTCCTGGCCCCCGCCCGCTGGAGCGGAGCCCGAGTCCGGGATCTCTACGAGGAGGAACAACCTCATCGCCCGCCCTACGCGCTCGGCCCTGACTGACGCCGCGGCCCTGGGCGCCTTCTGTCGGAGGCTGACCTCCGAGAACGCCGTGGGCTTCGGGGCGGAGTCTGCACCCTCATCTAGCTCTTTAGCTGCGGCCGTG
>CP092865.1:4952916-4982625 GCA_030710605.1 Cordylochernes scorpioides
ATATCCTTAGAGTTATTTGCAGATTTGTAGCTTTAACTCGCAAGCAGCGCCACATTGCGACGGACGGAGATAGGCTTAGGTCTGCCCCCCCCCCCCACCGAGAAAATGTAGTCCGGCCGCCGGCCAAAGTTCCCACCGACCAATCAGAGGGATCAAGAGGTCCTGGCGCGCGGGGGCAGAGTTGGTTACACAGCTGTGCCGACCAATCAGAGGGATCAAGAGCCCCCCCCCGGCCGCCGGCCGGTCAGTCCAAGTTCCCACCGACCAATCAGAGGGATCAAGAAGTCCTGGCGCGCGGGGGCAGAGTTGGTGACACAGCTGTGCAAAGTAGACAAGAAAAAAGCCTCGCGGGTGACCTCCGGGAACTACGTCCATCTTCCATAAACGACCATGATTTTATTCAACTTATCGAGTATTTTTCAAGGGACCGGGAAAATATGTTCACTAGATAAAACGATGATTTTGTAATGTAGAAAATTATGAAAGACAAAATTCAGGATGACACGGCACACAGGGACCGGAAAAAAATGTTCACTTTATCGAGAGATTCAAATTTACGAGTTTCAAATTATCAAATATATCTTTTTTTTTATATAAGTTTATAGAGAATTGTTTTAACAAATGTTCGTTAGACAAACCTTTACTCGGGTAAAACCTCGGGCGAAGCCGGGTACATCCGCTAGTATATAATAAACAGGGAGACCCGTAATACTTTGGTGAATCGTTGTATAATCTAGCTCTTTGTAAGTAAAATTCTAACTGGATACCCAATAAATATAAATAAATTACATTAAATATTTGAGAAAAAGTTAAAATATAATTCCTTTCGTTCTTAATTTATATCTTTAGATAATAAAAACGCATATATTGGCAAATATATCTATTATTCAATCCAATATATGCCTTTTGATTATCTAAATAATTCCTTTCGTAATATGTTAATTTTATTAACTTTAACCGCGAGCTTTTGCTCTTCAACAGGCAGAATGTGATATTAAGAGTAAATGTGGGAGAGATTTATCTATGGTATTTACTGTAATAACAATTACGGAACAGTTCTGTAAATATATATTTGTTGTCTAAAACAATAATAAATACAATATATAGCTTCCTTCCACGTTCACTCTTAATGACATTTTTTTACCGGTTGAAGGGCGAGAGCTCGGAAGCTCGTGGTTAAATTTAAGAAAATATAATACGTAAAACCAATCTATATTAATAAAATGGAAATTTCATAAGTGTTGTTCACTAAAAACTTTCGTTACAATGCATCAATTTCGACCAAATTTTCAACATTTATGTAAAACGAGATGGAGCAGGTTTTGCTTAACATCAAAATATTTTTCCTAACTTTAACATACATAACTTTGCTGTTATCGATAAAATACGAAAAAAATTCAACAGAGTTAAAGTGTTTACACTTTCAAAAGTGTTTACACTTTCAAAAGTGTTTACACTTTAGCGCTTCTTTGAAAATTAGTTTTAATCTTTTTTATATATATTTTAATAACTTTTATACATAGTAAGATACTTTTATTTTATAGTTTTCATATTTTATACCAAAAAAAGTTGAAGCCTTACTTGATGAGATCAATTTTATATTTTAGATAAATTTTAGGCTAATTTTAATCTATTTCTTTTTTATTTTATATACAGATTATATATGCTATTTCTAACTTACGTGGCTAGTATTTTTATAAGACTAAGGTTATTTATATTATTTTTTACAAAAAAAGATTGAAATTTCATTAATGTGCTCAATTTTATGTCTTTTTTGAGGACCTTAACAAAATTTTTAATTAATTGTTTAGATATTTTAATAACAGATTATTTATGGTGTTTTCCACTTATATGGGTTGTTTTGTAAAAAAAATTTGGGTTATTTCTATTTTTTTTCACTAAAAAGCTTGAAATTTCATTAATGTGCTCAATTTTATGTCTTTTTTGAGGACCTTAACAAAATTTTAATTAATTGCTTAGATATTTTATATTTAGATTATTTATAGTTTTTTTTAACATATAGGGGTTGTATTTTGTATTTTAGAAAATTATTTCTATTTTTTAGCTCAAAAAAGCATGCTTTTTCATTGCCGTATCCAGCGGTTGGTCTATTTTTGAAGCTTTTTAATGATAACTGGTTTTGTACATTAATTTTGACGTGACACACACACACACAAACGTCTTAAATTAGGTTGCGGCTGGGAGTCACTTATGAAAAAGTGTAACGCCCGGTAACGTTACGATGAGTCACCGAACGAGAGTGCTTCGCGCGCAGCTGCGCGCGCAGCGCTAGAGAATTAGGCGCATTGAATCGGCGCATGCTTGTCTCTGTCTTTGTCTTTCTCGAACGTTCTTGGCGTTGGAAAAACAAGAAAGCGTCATAATACAAGTTCACACGTGTGGTTAAAGTATCGTCAGCTGTGTCTGTAGTGAAAATGTGGAGTGCTTAGATTCGTCATTTACAACAACTACAACAATAAAGGTAAATAATTGTACACTGATATTTCATTATCGTAAACTATGATTGATTGATTAATTGTTAGATTGACACAAAAGTTGAGAAACTGAGTTTATAGGTTATGTCATACTATTGATAAATGTTGATAGTGTTAAGTAAATTATTAGTTTAAAATAAATAATTAATTAATTATTATTTTACAAATTTTAAATAGTTTCAAATTTATATTTAGCAAAAATTTGAACCTTCGATCTGAATAAATGTTTTGATTTTCGAATTGATTCTTTAAAATTAAAAATATTAAGAAAAAGTGGCAGATATAAGAAAACTTTATTTAAACTGTGTTGAGCAAGAATTTTAACATCTAATTTAAGTAAATGTTTTAATTTTCAACTTCATCATTTACAATTACAAATTTTATTTAATTTCAAATTTATTTAGCAAAAATTTGAACCTTCGATCTGAATAAGTGTTTTGATTTACAAATACCAACGCGGCTGGTGGAGTGGAGATCTATCGTAAATTATCATCGACATCTACGGCGGAAGTGTTCCAAGTTGCGATTACAGACGTAACTCGTGTCATTAAAACCAAGGGTGACATGTGCATGACTGAAGTTACTTGCTTCGCCGCTAATACTAGCTTCAAGTTTATACTCGGTGCTGTATATATTCATCCAGGAGCTAGTATGCAGGATATTGGAATGTTACTATGGCAAGGACTCGGTCCGTACATTCACAACAGCCAGTACGTGCCACCGTTCGTGCAAGTTGATTCTAGTATACCGATTCTTCTGTGTGGTGATTTTAACAAAAACGTAAAGCCTGACAACTCGTTTCTTAATTTCATGAAAATACGTATAATCTTGATTGCGTATCAAACGTTTCTAAGTCAACTACGTTAAAAGGAACAACTATCGACTTGACTTTCGCAAGACACATTACAGCAGAAACACTTCCTTTCATTTCATATTTCTCCTATCATCGTCCTATCCTCAACAAAATCACTCAAAAGGAATTAGTTAAGTTTAAGTTTACATGCACAATGTTTTAGTAAACAAAATATATTTCTATAGTTAAAATTTGTGCAATTCTTATTTTCATTCAATTCCTTGTTCCTATTGTGCAATTTAATTATATTCATATCAATAAATATTCTACCGTTGTCACGTAAAATCTTCGCCCGTAAAACCGACTTTACAGGCAACCATTGTTTTTTTGGTAATAATATTATGATTTTAGTTTTTAAAATCTTTTTAACATATCTGAAGGTTATTTTGAATAAAAAATTTAAAAATTTTGATTTTTACCTCAAAAAGACAGGAAATTTTTATGCTTTGTTTAGAAATTGCTGGTTTTGAAGCTTTTGTTATTAATCTCAATCTAAATTTTTTTTTCAGAATATGCCATACAGTTTATTTATTATATTTTCTACATATATGGGTTGTATCTAAAAAATAGGTTATTTATATTTTTAAATAAACAAGGGATTTCTTTTACGGATTTATTTATTTGTCTTTTGAAGTCCTTTTTCAAAATTTTTTTAAAAGATATTTTAATTTATTTGATTAAATATTTTATATTAGGATTATTTATAGTTTTTTTTAACATTTAGGGGTTGTATTTTGTATTTTAGAAAATTATTTCTATTTTTTAGCTCAAAAAAGCATGCTTTTTCATTGCCGTATCCAGGGGTTGGTCTATTTTTGAAGCTTTTTAATGATAACTGGTTTTGAACATTAATTTTTTGGTAATATAATATTATGATTTTATTTTTTTAAAATCTTTTTAACATATCTGAAGGTTATTTTGAATAAAAATTTTAAATTTTGATTTTTACCTCAAAAAGACAGGAAATTTTTATGCTTTGTTTAGAAATTGCTGGTTTTGAAGCTTTTGTTATTAATCTCAATCTAAATTTTTTTCAGAATATGCCTCGCCACAGCCGACGTTTACTTGGAAGGAATACGGCTGCTTCCAGGAGATATAGGAATGTTAGAGCTATTGAGACACCACTTCAAAGTGAGACGCGTCGTGCGCTTCGCCGTCTTAGGTATTCTGAAGCCCGCGTCGCAGCTACACAAACTATGCAAGTTCCTGTTCAGCGTATTCAGCTTTGGACTCATAAGCCTTTTTCAGGTTTGCAGTATAATGCCCATATTGATTATAAAGCTGATTCATCTGTCGATATAGGCCAAATGTCTCGGGTATGCCAAACTTAAAACTATATATTCAAATTATTCTACTTAGCTCACGAACAGCGCCCTCTATAAAAGATTAGATTAAATTAGGCTGATGCAAACAAATAGATAATGCTAATAACAAACAATTATAAAAAAAAAATCTTATCTGAATATATATCACTCGGGTAGATATGCACACGGGTCAATCCCGGGGCGAAGCCCGGGCCATTCGTCTAGTATATAATATAACCAATTAAAACATTCGAGTCTTAATGTTTTATTGGTTATGTATAGATGGCGCGCTATTGCGTAGTACCAATATATAATACAATCACCAAAGATGCCATTAATCTAATAAAATTATCTTTTAATTTCCTACCAACACATTGATACTTTTGTAACAAATAAATTTACTGGCAATGTGTTTCTTTTCAATAATATCATCAAATATCATCATGTAATAAGTTATTGAATGAGAAGGCTTGGCTCATCAGTAGTGAACCCTCTCAGTGGTTTCGCCAAATTAATCTCTAGACCGCTCTACTATTGTATTGGATTGGTTTTAGAATATACCCTGCATTTTTATGGAATGCAGCTTAGGAGTGTTTAGTGAACCTATGGACATAAACAAAACCTATGGACACTGATACTTTGCTATTTATACCTAAATGCCCATATGTTAGGTGAACTGGGAAATTCTTTCAATTATTTACAGAGAGGTTATTGCATTAGCGCATTTTTTAATTCAAAGGGTGTGTTTCTTACCTCAATATTTATCATTGAATATTGTAAAAGAAATATTAGAAAAAGAAAGACAAATTTATCCCAATTTGAAACATTGTGTGACAGTTCTTGGAATCAAATAGTTAATCATTTGCTTCAATAAGAAAAATTTGTTGGTAATTATTTCACACACTTCTACAAAGTTAACCAGTAAGTTTTAAATTTAAAATATATTTGTGAAACCTTTTAATAGGTGATCTCAACTTAACACAACCAATTTAGTCTCAGATAAATATTAAAATTTTCTTTCTCAAAAAAGATTTTTTTTTTTTAATACTGAAAGAAATATCTTGGTGGTAATAAATATGTAATTAGTCTTTGTGTCTGTAATTTTCTGATTATAAAGCTGGGGTTAAAATATCTCTAGTTGATATGTGAGAAAAATAGCTCATTAATAATTGAACAATTACATTACTCCCCTAACAATGGATTTCTGGTGTCAAGATGATCCTCCCCACTGATGCTCTGGGACAGGGGGCTGGCGAACCCCAGCAGAGTTGAACCTCCACGGAACGCTCTAGAAAAAGGGGGCTGGCGAACACCAGCAGAGTTGAACCTCCACGGAAATCTGGAGCAGGGGGCTGGCGAACCCCAGCAGAGTTGAACCTCCACGGAACGCTCTGGAGCAGGGGGCTGGCGAACCCCAGCAGAGTTGAACCTCCACGGAACGCTCTGGAGCAGGGGGCTGGCGAACCCCAGCAGAGTTGAACCTCCACGGACCGCTCTGGAGCAGGGGGCTGGCGAACCCCAGCAGAGTTGAACCTCCACGGAACGCTCTGGAGCAGGGGGCTGGCGAACCCCAGCAGAGTTGAACCTCCACGGAACGCTCTGGAGCAGGGGGCTGGCGAACCCCAGCAGAGTTGAACCTCCCTGGAACGCACTGGAGCAGGAGGCTGGCGAACCCCATCAGAGTTGACCTCCACGGAACGCTCTGGAACAGGGGGCTGTAGAACCCCAGCAGAGTTGAACCTCCACGGAACGCTCTGGACCAGTGGGCTGGCGAACCCCAGCAGAGTTTATCCTCCACGGAACGCTCTGGACCAGGGAGCTGGTGAACCCCAGCAGAGTTGAACCTTCACGGACCGCTCTGGAGCAGGGGGCTGGCGAACCCCAGCAGAGTTGAACCTCCACGGAACGCTCTGGACCGGTGGGCTGGCGAATCCCAGCAGAGTTTAACCTCCACGGAACGCTCTGGACCAGGAGGCTGGCGAACCCCAGCAGAGTTGAACCTCCACGGAACGCTCTGTAGCAGGGGGCTGGCGAACCCCAGCTTAGTTGAACCTCCACGGAACATCTGGACCAGGGAGCTGGCGAACCCCAGCAGAGTTGAACCTCCACGGAACGCTCTTGAGCAGGGGGCAGGCGAACCCCATCAGAGTTGAACCTCTACGGAACGCTCTTGAGCAGGGGGCTGGCGAACCCCATCAGAGTTGAACCTCCACGGAACGCTCTGGAGCAGGGGGCTGGCGAACCCCAGCAGAGTTGAACCTCCACGGAACGCTCTGGAGCAGGGGGCTGGCGAACCCCAGCAGAGTTGAACCTCCACGGAACGCTCTGGAGCAGGGGGCTGGTGAACCCCAGCAGAGTTGAACCTCCACGGAACATCTGGACCAGGGGGCTGGCGAACCCCAGCAGAGTTGAACCTCCACGGAACGCTTTGGAGCAGGGGGCTGGCGAACCCCAGCAGAGTTGACCATCCACGGAACGCTCTGGAGAAGGGGGCTGGTGTACCCCAGCAGAGTTAAACCTCCACGGACCGCTCTGGAGCAGGGGGACTGGCGAACCCCAGCAGAGTTGAACCTCCACGGAACGCTCTGGAGCAGGGGGTTGGTGAACCCCAGCAGAGTTGAACCTCCACGGAACATCTGGACCAGGGGGCTGGCGAACCCCAGCAGAGTTGAACCTCCACGGAACGCTCTGGAGCAGGGGGCTGGCGAACCCCAGCAGAGTTGAACCTCAACGGAACGCTCTGGAGCAGGGGTCTGGCGAACCCCAGCAGAGTTGAACCTCCATGGAACGCTCTGGAACAATGGGGCTGGCGAACCCCAGCAGAGTTGAACCTTCACGGAACGCTCTGGAGCAGGGGGCTGGCGAACCCCATCAGAGTTGAACCTCCACGGAACGCTCTGGAACAGGGGGCTGGAGAACCCCAGAAGAGTTGAACCTCCACGGAACGCTCTGGACCAGTGGGCTGGCGAACACCAGCATAGTTTAACCTCCACAGAACGCTCTGGACCAGTGGACTGGCGAACCCCAGCAGAGTTGAACCTCCACGGAACGCTCTGGAGCAGGAGGCTGGTGACCCCAGCAGGGAAGAAGCTCCGGAGTCTGCTCTGAGAACGGAAGCTAGCGAAACCTAGCAAAGAGGAATTTACAGAATCTGGCCTGTGACCTGAATCTGAATAAATACCTGAAGAGGAAAATCTGCAGACTAGCCTTAGACTAAAGGATGGTAGAGCACCAGCTGAAGAAACCCCGTGGAAGTTCAACGCCATCAACAAACCTTTAATGATGGATGCCAAGATGAGCTGAATGTGAACAAATATTATCTCTATATCTCCTTTCTTTCCTTCACAATCCAAACTATTTCAAAATCAAATAAACCTTGAGCCTCGAAATGTATGAATTGATGAAGAAAATAAATGAGAAAAAATAACTTGTTTCATAATTATTTTTAAATGTTAATTTTCTAGCTTATTATTTGTAAAATATTCATTTTGTCTTCGAAAAAATTGACAAAAAGATATCTATTAAACAATACAATGTTAGTTTCTTATTGATTATAAATATAATATAAAATTGATTAAATGCTGCTAGTTTGCGGCGACGGTCAATAGATTGCTTCTAGTTTAGAAGTTTATTTTTACGGAAGAGGCGAGTCGTACCACCTTCTTTAAATATTCATTGTTTCTATTCATGATAAAATTGTTAAGGCACAATTTGGATTATAGATTATAAACACAAGGTAATATTCAGTACTGAATGTTCAGTACTTTTGTCTGAAGATGGTAACAACGCTGTTACCGAAACGTCACACGCTATTTATTTATTTGGATTTGGTCTTATTACCTTGTGATGATAAAATTGTGAAAAAAGTTTTAAAATTTCAAATATTTTCTCACAATGAGTTTTTTTTTATAAAAAAAAACGCTAGCTTTCAAGCGATAATCGCTCTTTAACGGGCTTAATAAAATATCGACTTCATCCTACCAGAAATATTTACAAAAATAAACGCGCGCAGCGTGGATATATTTATAACTGAAAATTTTAAATTGGTTTGTAATTGTTTCAATGCATAATTAAAGGTGTGAGTACCTCTTTTTGGTACTTATCTATATATTCAGTACATATATTGAATCTTAATTAAAATTTATTTTACGAATATTTTTCAAGGGCAATTCGCCTCTCTTCATCGAGGATTTCTATGATTTAAACTAAATCACGTGGGTAGGTGTAAGCCACTCTCGCTATAAAAGACCAAAGTAAGAAATCATCGGGGATAAATGTTGGTGTACATCAAATACTTTTACAATTAATATAAATGTAATAATATAATTATGATTATATGAATAAAATAATTGTGATTATACATAAATAAAATATGAAAATATCACATTTGTTAATGAGAGACTTCTGTTGAAGAGCTGATAAGTCCCAAAGGTTGTAAATAAAATGTTATACAGGAAACCTAGCCTTGGAAGCATTATTTATTTTATTATATACTAAACGAATGACCTGGCTCCGCCCGAGAATTCCCCCGAGTGGAATTTCCTTCATTATGAATGTACATAAATAATAAATAGTAGAGGTGCCATAGAATAATAGCAATAGTAAAGCTATACAAACAGTTTAACCGCATAAGTTTCTTTTATTTGTGAAAAATCACTTTTTAATTTCAAAGAGAAATATTTAATATTCCTAACTTTTTGGATGACGTATGGAAAGGTTGAATATATGAAGAGTGATGGTCTATATATGAAAGGATGACGTATGGAAGGGTGAAAAATATGAAGAGTAATGATGAACGGAAAAATAAAAGTGTCCAGGAGCGGGAATCGAACCCTAATCAAAGAAGTCGCAATGTCTTCTATCTTGGGTGTGTAAAGCTGCTGTTCTTGGTCCATGTCAAATTTCTATTGTTGTTGTTGTTGCCGTGTCCAATAAAAAGCCTCAGATGTACCCATGCATCTCTAATCAAAGAAGTCTCAATGTCTTCTATCTTGGGTGTGTAAAGCTGCTGTTCTGGGTCCATGTCAATTTTCTATTGTTGTTGTTGTCGTGTCCAATGAAAAGCCTCAGATGTCCCCATGCATCTCTAATCACAGAAGTCGCAATGTCTTCTATCTTGGGTGTGTAAAGCTGCTGTTCTGGGTCCATGCCAATTTTCTATTATTGTTGTTGTTGTTGCCGTGTTCAATGAAGAACCTTAGATGTCACCATGCATCTCTAATCACAGCAGTCGCAATGTCTTCTATCTTGGGTATGTAAAGCTGCTGTTCAGGGTCCATGCCAATTTTCTATTATTGTTGTTGTTGTTGTCGTGTTCAATGAAGACCCTTAGATGTCACCATGCATCTCTAATCACAGCAGTCGCAATGTCTTCTATCTTGGGTGTGTAAAGCTGTTGTACTGGGTCCATGTCAATTTTCTATTGTTGTTGTTGTTGTAGTGTTCAATGAAGAGCCTTAGATGTCCCATGCATCTCTAATCACAGAAGTCGCAATGTCCTCTATCTTTTGTGTAAAACTGCTGTTCTGGGTCCATGTTAATTTTCTGTTGTTGTTGTTGTCGTGTCTGATAAGAGCCTTAGATGTCCCCATGCATCTCTAATCACAGGAGTCACAATGTCCCCTATCTTTTGTGTAAAACTGCTGTTCTGGGTCCATGCTAATTCTCTGTTGTTGTTGTTACCGAGGCCAAAGAATAGCCTCAAATGTCGCCATGTATCTCCATCACAGCGTGTTGCAATGTCCACTATCTTGGGTATGTAAAGCTGCTGTTCTGGGTCCATGTCAATTTTCTATTGTTGTTTTTGTCGTGTCCATTGAAGAGCCTCAGATGTCGCCATGTATCTCTATAACAGCGTGTAGCAATGTTCTTTATCTTGGGTGTTTAATGGTGCTGCTCTGGCTCCATTCCAATTTTCTGCGGCCATTGCTGGCCTGGGCATGACAATATGTGGGCAGGTGTTTGTTTCACACCAGGAATCAATCATCATTGAATTTGTTTTAAAAAAATCTTCAAAAATTCGATAAATATTAAAATAATGCTAAATAAAACAGATAAAAGAAATGTGTGATATACCTTTATAAAATATCTAAAAACGCAATAAGTTATTTAATCCTACATATAGCGAAATTTATAAGAACAGTATCTACATAGGAATACCAGAACAATTCTGTCAAACAAAAATCAAAATTAAATATCGCCCATTGAAGAGCGAGAGCTTGAAAGCTCGCAGTGTTTTTGAAATAATGGAACTTATTGCGTAAGGTTTTTAGAAATATTCATATATTTTGAAACTAGAGAAATCCATAAAAATATATTTTTTATTAAAAAGGCATATATATGCCGTATGTTGCCTAAAACAATAATAAATACAAAATATAGCTTCTTTCCTCCATTGACCTTTAATAACATTTTTTTACCGGTTGAAGGGCGAGTGCTCGAAAGTACTCGATTAAAGTTAAGAAAATAAAATACATATAACCCATATATAATATGTAATACCAATATATAATATGTATTACTAATCTATAATATGTATTACCAATATGAAATATGTATCACCAATAGTGCCTTCAACCTAATAAAAATTAGCTTTTAATTTCCTACCAACAGATTGATACTTTTGTAACAAATATATTTACTGGCAATGTGTTTTTTTTACAATAATATCATAAAATATTATGTCTACAGACCTTACTGCAATGATAAAAGTTATTGAATGGAGAAGGCTTGGCTCATCAGTAGTGAACCCTCTCAGCGGTTTCGCCAAATTAATCTCTAGACAGTTCTACTATTGTATTGGATTGATTTTGGGATATACCCTGCATTTTCTATGGAATGCAGCTTAGGAGTGTTTATTGAACCTATGGACATAAGCATAACCTATGGACACTGAATCTTTGCTATTTATACCTAAATACCCATATGGTAAGTAAACTGGAAAATTATTTCAATGATTTACTGAGAGGTTATAGCATTTGCGTATTTATTAATTCAAAGGGTGTGTTTCTAAGCTCTATATTTTTCATTAAATATTATATGGTGGATATTAACAAAAGGAAAGGCATAATTATCACAATTTGAAACATTGTGTAACAGATTTTTGGAATTAATTGTTAATCATTTGCTTCTCAATATAAGAGGAATTTGTTGGTAATTATTTCACACACTTTTACAAAGAAGATACCTAGTAAGTTTTAAATATAAAATACATTTGTGAAACTTTATAATAGGTGATCTCAACGCAACATACCAATTTAATCTCAGATAAAAATTAAATTTTTCATTTACAAAATTATTTTTTTTTAAATTGATACTGAAAGAAATATCTCTGTAGTAATAAAGATTTAATTAATCTTTGTGTGTGTGTAATTTTTTTATTATAAAAATGGGGGGTTAAAATATCTCTAGTTGATATGTGAGTAAAAATAGCTAATTAATAATTAAACAATTATATTACCCCCCTATCAACGGATTTCTGGTGCCAAGATGATCCTCCACAACTGATGTTGCTATCTGAATTAGCTCCATGGATCCTCTGCGTCAGGGGGCTGGCGAACCCCAGCAGGGAAGAATCTCCACGGATCCTCTGCGTCAGGGGGCTGGCGAACCCCAGCAGGGGAGAATCTACACGGATCCTCGGCGTCAGGGGGCTGGCGAACCCCAGCAGGTGAGAATCTACACGGATCCTCTGCGTCAGGGGGCTGGCGAACCCCAGCAGGGGAGAATCTCCATGGATCCTCGGCGTCAGGGGGCTGGCGAACCCCAGCAGAGGAGAATCTACACGGATCCTCTGCGCCAGGGGGCTGGCGAACCCCAGCAGGGAAAAATCTTCATGGACCCTCTGCGTCAGGAGGCTGGCGAACCCCAGCAGGAGAGAATCTCCACAGATCCTCTGCGTCAGGGGGCTGGCGAACCCCAGCAGGGGAGAATCTACACGGATCCTCTGCGTCAGGAGGCTGGCGAACCCTAGCAGGGAAGAATCTACACGGATCCTCTGCGTCAGGGGGCTGGCGAACCCCAGCAGGGGAGAATCTCCACGGATCCTCTGCGTCAGGGGGCTGGCGAACCCCAGCAGGGGAGAATCTCCACGGATCCTCGGATCCTCTGCGTCAGGGGGCTGGCGAACCCCATCAGGGAAAAATATTCACGGATCCTCTGCGTCAGGAGGCTGGCGAACCCCAGCAGGGGAGATTCTCCACAGATCCTCTGCGTCAGGGGGCTGGCGAACCCCAGCAGGGGAGAAGCTCCATTGATCCTCTGCGTCAGGGGGCTGGCGTACCCCAACAGGGAAGAACCTCCACGGATCATCTGCGTCAGGGGGCTGGCGAACCCCAGCAGGGGAGAAGCTCCATTGATCCTCTGCGTCAGGGGGCTGGCGAACCCCAGCAGGGAAGAATCTACACGGATCCTCTGCGTCAGGGGGCTGGCGAACCCCAGCAGGGGAGAATCTCCACGGATCCTCTGCGTCAGGGAGCTGGCGAACCCCAGCAGGGGAGAAGCTCCATTGATCCTCTGCGTCAGGGGGCTGGCGAACCCCAACAGGGAAGAACCTCCACGGATCCTCTGCGTCAGGGGGCTGGCGAACCCCAGCAGGGGAGAAGCTCCATTGATCCTCTGCGTCAGGGGGCTTGCGAACCCCAGCAGGGAAGAATCTACACGGATCCTCTGCGTCAGGGGGCTGGCGAACCCCAGCAGGGGAGAATCTCCACAGATCCTCTGCGTCAGGGGGCTGGCGAACCCCAGCAGGGGAGAAGCTCCATTGATCCTCTGCGTCAGGGGGCTGGCGAACCCCAACAGGGAAGAACCTCAACGATCCTCTGCGTCAGGGGGCTGGCGAACCCCAGCAGGGGAGAAGCTCCATTGATCCTCTGCGTCAGGGGGCTGGCGAACCCCAGCAGGGAAGAACCTCCACGTATCCTCTGGAACAGGGGGCTAGCGAACCCCAGCAGGGGAGAAGCTCCACGGATCCTCTGCCTCAGGGGGCTGGCGAACCCCGGCAGGGAAGAACCTCAACGGATTCTCTGGAACAGGGGGCTGGCGAACCTCAGCAGAGTAGTAGTTCCACGGGCTGTTCTGTCGAAATGTCGAAAAAATAAAACAATTTTCTGGCCGAAGTGTCTCTTATAGATTCTTTAAATGCCTTAACCAAGAATACTTTTCTTGTACCGGGTAGAGAGGCGTAAGTCAATAACATTTAAGAATCAAGCATGTAATATCACAATGGTCTGGTGGATTACTTTTGCGAAACCGCTGCGAACAGTGACCTTTATTTAAAATACACGAGATAACCAAGTTTTAAAAAAATTGACTCCGTCTCCTTCAAAAAAGTATATATATATTTGAAAAAATAAGGCTTATTTTGGATTGTAATAAGATTATTTATTAATTCGATATTTCGATGGACCAATCGTCCATCTTTTACGAGGGTTTTTGTTATGAAGCACGCAGCAGGTCGCGTGCTTCAGGTGAGCCACGGACGTCTTGCAACTTTATTGGGCGATAAACCATCTAATATAAACATTTTAAACAGAGTAAATATAACACTGGTCAACAAGATTTTTGCACAAGAGAACCTGATTATGTTTCTCGTGTAACTTTTCATGCTGAACTCAAAAATCTAATCAGAAATTTTCCATCACCTATGGTTTTTGCGTGACGGTCTTTTTTTAGTATTGGGATAAATACACTTAAAAATGCAAACAATGTCACGTAACTGGTTTATCAAAAAATATTTTTCTTTGTCCACAAAGAAATAGCATCTTATCTACATGTCCTGAATCCAAATATACCATTAGTTTTTTTCTATTACACAATATTTCTGAGATACACCTACTTGAATTTGGAAATATTGTTAATATATAGGCATATATGAACGAAACATATTTATTATTGAAAAGCAGTGACAGTGGATTTTCTTCTATACTTTGCTTGTGGTAGATCCCTCTTGAGTGCCCAGCAGTCGTCGGCAAGCATAGCGGGACTCCATTCACCTTGGTACCGCTTCTCCATGCTTGATATAGCTTGATGAAACCTCTCACCATGCTCATCGCTAACTGCGCCAAGATTGTCTGGAAAGAAATCTAGATGTGAATGCAGGAAATGGATCTTGAGGGACATGTTACATCCCAGTGCCTTGTAGGAAAGCAACAGATCATTAACTATGTCTCGGTAATTTTCAACCTTGACACTTCCTAAGAAGTTTTTGCAAACGTTTCTAAAGGAATTCCATGCTGCTGCTTCAACTTTATTCAAACTATTTTGAAAATTTCCATCCTGCTGCAATTCTAGAATCTGAGGTCCAACGAAAATGCTCTCTTTAATCTTCGCTTCACTTATACTTGAAAATTTTTGTTTTAGGTAGGCAAATCCACTGGCATTTCGATCCATTGCCTTGACAAAGTTCTTCATTAATCCCAGTTTAATATATAATGGTGGTAAGTAAGTATTTTCTGAATCGATCAGGGGTAGATTTGCAATATTTTTATATCCTGGGGTAAAGATTTTACGGTTTGGCCAGATTTTTTTAATGTAATGCCTTTCCCTATCTCTGCTATCCCACTCACACAGAAACAACAAAATTTTGTATATCAAAGCTGTAATCCACGCAAGAGAGCAACGACTTTCAAATCGCTGCATATTTTCCAACCGTATCTTTCATATTCTATCTTTTTCAAAAGCAGTTTCATGTTTTCGTAAGTCTCTTTCATGTTGGATGCATGTATTTATCCCAATACTAAAAAAAGATCGTCAGGCAAAAACCATGGGTGATGGAAAATTTCTGATTTGAATTTTGAGTTCAGCATGAAAAGTTACACTAGAAACACCATCAGGTTCTCTTGTGCAAAAAAAGAGTTTTTTTTGTAGACCTGTGTAATCAAAAGAAAAACAATGTAATATATATAAATAAATATTGATAATTAAGAGATTTTGAATTAATTAAACAAATAAAAATACCATAAAAATTGAAATAACTGTGAAATAAATATATGAATAATAGTAATAAATATGAAAAACAATAGAAAAAAATAAAAGAAAAGTGGGTAAGGTGTTGATATTAAAAACAAAGAAGGCATCTCCTGACCACGAGCACATGTGCTTTTTAGATGGCAGAGCGCCATCTAGTGGAGTAAAAATAAACTAAACGTTTATTTAGCTTGCTCCGTGATATTTGGCCAACCCAATTTCTTGATTTATCAAGAAAAGTCATCCAGGAACGCGTTTCGCGCTGTTGGCGCTCGTCAGCGTGGAGAAGACTGTAACCACAGCGACCAAAAATAATTATATAAAATAATAAAAAATATATTATTATATTAAAATATATTTTTTTTCAATTGTTTTTTCATGTGTTAAGCGTCTTTACGCAAATTTGGCCTTAAATACCCATTTTCTGATTTCTCAGGAAGCCATTGGGACCAAAAATATTTTTTGGTCGCAGTGGTTACAGACTTCACCACCATGACGAGCGCCAATAGCGCGAAACGCGTTCGTGGATGGCTTTTCTTGATAAATCAAGAAATTGGGTTTGCCAAATATCACGGAGCAAGCTAAATAAACGTTTAGTTTATTTTTGCTCCACTAGATGGCGCTCTGCCATCTAAAAAGCACATGTGCTCGTGGTCAGCAGATGCCTTTTTTATTTTTAATATCAACACCTGACCCACTTATATTTTATTTTTTTCTATTGTTTTTTCATGTGTTAAGCGTCTTTACGCAAATTTGGCCTTAAATACCCATTTTCTGATTTCTCAGGAAGCCATTGGGACCAAAAATATTTTTTGGTCGCAGTGGTTACAGACTTCACCACCATGACGAGCGCCAACAGCGCGAAACGCGTTCGTGGATGGCTTTTCTTGATAAATCAAGAAATTGGGTTGGCCAAATATCACGGAGCAAGCTAAATAAACGTTTAGTTTATTTTTGCTCCACTAGATGGCGCTCTGCTATCTAAAAAGCATATGTGCTCGTGGTCAGGAGATGCCTTTGTATTTTTAGTAATAAATAACTGATTTGAAAATGAAATAAAATAAAATAATCATATAAATAACATAATCATCTAAGAGGTTCTAAACTGAGTATATACATCTGGTAAGTCAATTTTTCTGTTAATACTATTTTTATTTTCTAATGAGCTCCAGCTTTCTAAATATAATCGGCAATGTTTTTCTTTGATATTTTGATATATTATAGATGTGTGATCGAAGTCTGGAGTGTGACTATGGTTGAATACCTGATCTACCAGTAGGGATGTCAGGCTATGGTGTTTTAGTGTAGATTTGTGTTGGTTGATTTTTTCAGATAAATATTTGCTGGTTTCTCCTATATATATATTGGCTGGCAGAATTTACATGGTATTTTATAAATTACATTGGTTCTATATTCTGGCTTATAAATTTGTTTTGTGTCGGGTGACGGAAGATGCTTCTTAAATTTTGGTTGGGTTGATATCTTATTGTTATATTATGTTTTTTTTTAAACTTCTGGCTATTCTTTCACAGCCATAGCTGTAAGGTAAGGAGCAAAATATGTTCGGGGTTAAGACCTGTCTATTGTTCGTGGATGGAACTTTTGGTATATATAATTGCTTTTTGATGGATTCTTTAGGATAATTATTACTTTTTAGTTCTTGAAATAGCCTTGCTCTTTCAATTTTTTCATCATTTTTATTTGTAAAATGTTTAGCCAACCTCTTGGAAAGTGTTTTAACTACCGCAATTTTATGATAGATAGGTCCAAAAGAATTGAAATTCAGGTAACTTCCTGTGTGTGGGTTGGTTTACGATATATTCTTGTTTCAATTTTATTTGATTTCTGGTCAGTTGTAAGTCCAAAAATGGTAGAGACCCATTTACTCTAATTCATAAGTGAATTTCAGAAAGGATCTAAGACTATTTAAAAAAATTTAGAATTATGGAAACATCCATTTTTTTATGCATAATACATCATCAATGTAGCGTTTCCATATTAAAATTTGTAGTTGTGTAGAGAGAGAGAGAGAGAGATTCAACGATTAACTTATCAATTTTGTCCATGAAGATATTTGCCAATGCAGATGATATAGGATTTCCCATTGGAATCCTTTGACCTGTTTGAAATATCTGTCTTTATATTTGCATAATTATAGGGTGAAAAGAAAGTTGTTATATATACAATATATGTATATTCTTGTTTTCATTTTTCTATTTTATGAGAGTATTTCTACCAAGACCACTTTATGATAGTTATATAGTTCTATAGCTATGTTCACACTTATAGGAATGATGGAATTCAATTGGTAGCTGTGGATATTTGGAAGATAGCAATACTAAAAGTTAAACTCTGTTATCACGTCATCTATAATCAAAAATGAAATTATTCTCTCTATACAACGCAAAATTTTTATTATTAAAACAATATCCTATTGGCATTACTGCGATTGAGTAAATATTAGGAGGGCCTGACTCATCAATGGTGAACCCTCACAGCGATTACGTCAGTTTAGTTGTGTTCGGTAAACTTCGCTGGTTTCATTAATTCACTCTCATACTTCAAACTACATGTGTAGTGGAGTCTTCCCTGTGAATGAAGCGGGCTTTCCAAGATCTATATAATCACCCTTATAAACTGGTATTACACAATTAACACACATTTTATTTCCTAACCACAATATATGTACAGGCAATTTTACATACGTGACCAGATATTCTTGGTCAAATATTACACAAAATATACAAAGAGATATTGAAAGTATAAAAGTTCAAACAAGTTATCTCGTTGTGATAATAGAATTTCACCATTTTTATTCAATTCTGTTTCAGTGATAGAGGGGTAATTATAAAGTCTTCTATCTCTCTCTCTGTCTCGAGCGCCGCGGACGCACGCGCGCGCTCCCGCTTACCCCGCCGGCGTGTCGTGTTCTTTGGCGTTCTTTTTTTAAGCCTAAAAAAGAACGGATTTTAATTATTTTTAGAATTAAATAAATATTATGGAGTTATCCAAATCCTTTGAGGTATTGGCGGTGAGCCAGGATGATTGCAAGCATGATGGTGATACTCCCTTCCAGCAAAAAACAACCATTGCCGAGAAGTCGGCGGAAGAAATTTCCAAGATTGATTTGAAAAATACATTTTCAACCAGTCAAACAAACAGCGACAATGTAAATCAGGCCGCTGAAAAAAATACAAGCCTATGCAAATTGGGTGGAAATAATGGAAGCTTCGGAAAAGGAATCGACTTTGGAGTCGGAATTGGATTGGAAAATTCTCAAATCCAACAGAAGAAAAGGCCGGGAATCTCCGACTCGGCCAACAAAAGTGGCAAAGGCTGAAGCCATCGCAGCCAGGCCTTCACTACAACCGAGGCGGGAAAGAAAATATGCTGTCAAGCATATTAGAAGTAGCAGACAGTAACAAGAACTAGCCAAAGCGAGGTCGGCAGCGGCAACATTCGACCAGTGTTGCTTCATCGAATGGAACCCAGACTTCCACCCAGTCCAGTACATAAAAGCGCTGGAGCAGATGCTGGGGAAATCTTCAGTCTACCAGCTTATGAAGATGTCCGGCCATGTTCTGGTGGGACTTTCCAGCGCTGAGAAGGTCTAACGCCTAATCGAAGAGGGCCTCACCATCGGCAGCACACTCCTGAGAGCCTTCCCTTACAGGAAGAGGGCCGAGAAGATCATCATAGGCAACTTTCTTATCGCCGTCAAAGATTAGAACATCGTTGCGGCGCTAAGGCCTTACTGAAAAGTGGCCTCGATGGCCTACGAAGTAGTAACCTGCGAAGGTTACTGCTGGACCACCCGCAACAGGGAGGCCTTCTTCCTTCTTAACGAAGGACGGAAACTCCACCAGCTCCCTGCAAAACTGATGATTATCTCCAAAGGAGAATCAACATCCGCCTACATCACCTACGGCTTAAGGTGTAGCAAATGTCACCGCCAGGGACATCGGCGAGTCACCTGCCCCTTGGGAACCCCCAGAGTCGTCCTACCCATCTTCAGGACAACCAGAGTGGACAGCTGTCGACCTTTACATCCTCCCAGCCCACGTCCTCTAAAAATACCGCAGCGCCTACATCGGCTGCAATGAGTTCTGACACCACTAGGCAGACCCCTTCGAACCTTCCAGCCCTGCCACATCATTGCCTGTGGCGAACCTTTCTACCCCTCCCCAGGTGACCCTGGTCTCTGAACCTTCTTCCTCAGCGCCCAACGCCAACCGGTTGACGCCACTACAAGCGCCCTCTTCGGCCTCAAGTCAGAGGAGCAGCGTAAAGACTCCTGCGCCTGCTCCCACCACCACTATAGCTGCACCTCCACCTGCAGCATTTAACCACCCTGCACCAGAAGCTGCCCCGGTGCAGATGACCCTAACATCAACAGCCCATAAGGACAAAACCCCCGAGGCTGCACCCTCCACCAGCATTTCGGAATCTTCCAATGCCCAAAATGAAAAGTCTCCTCAGTACGCTAAGGATATGATTAAATAGCTTTTTTTTATATAAACTGGGCTCTCAGGCAGTCCTGCGTCCCCTGGATTATGACACAGAGACGATAGTATGGGCGGTCTTTGACAGCGAAGCTAGGGAGGAAGTCCTGGTCAGCCTTACGCCACGTGTAAAGATCATTCTCGCGGAGCTCCTCGACCGTGCAATAGCGAGTATTGGGGACAGTGACCACTACACAAACCAGAAGATTTCCGTATTTAAGGTCACTTGTGAAGCTCAATTCCAGACGTCCCTTCATTGAGAGATCAGTCTGTTGTATATATATTTAATTTTGATGTTTTTAATTTTTGTTAATTTTTTTCCTGATTTATGCGGATTTTGCACTTTAACCTTGTATTGACAAGATGTCAAAAGAGTATGTTAATTGTCATTGTCTCTTTCTCTCTCTGTGGAGAAATGTGTGAAATTATCTCTAGTAGAGTTATTAATGTCAATTCTTATTTTTTCAATTTTGTGATTGCATGAAGTATAAGCATTTAGAGGTTCAAGAAAATAGGAGCTAATAATTAAATAAGAATGTTTATTTAAATATCCTGTAGCATTTATGTGCATCACAATTTCCTAAAAAGAAATGAAATGTGGACTTTGAAACTGGATTTTTTATCTTTGCAATGCGCTTGTGTCGTTAATATCAACTCGTATTTTTTTAATTTTTTGATTACATAAAGTATATATATTTAGAGCGTTGAGAACACAGAAGCGGTGACATTAAATGAGGATGTTTATTTTAAAATTTCTGTAGCATTTATGTGTATTGAATTTTCTTAAAAATAAATAAAATATGGACTTTCAAAAAAGGGATTATTCATTTAGGCAATGCTTGACCACAAACCGCTATATCTATGCTGACCATTTGGCCAAACACGGTTACTCGGCAACCTTCTTATTCCCCAGACTTAGCTCCAGGCGATTTTGTCATCCTCCCACAACTCTGAATAATTTTTGAAGGAAGTAGATTTGACACTAGATAGAACATCATAGCAGAATCGAGAAAAAAAAAAACACTTGGAGAGCATTCCAAAAGATTTCTTTTTGAAAATATATTTTTGAAAAAATTGTATTTCGAACCAAAGGATATATAGAAACGATAGAAACTCTGAGTAGATGCGGAATGGAAATGTTTAAAAAAAATGTTAATAAATTATTTGTTTTGCCCTTATAACTTCTGTACCATTCTGCGAATTCATTAGACGCACCTTTTACACAATAAAATAGACATCAAATTGCAAAAAGATGCAATAAATCATTTTATATGGAGGATTTAATATCAATCGGTTTAATAACAACAAAGAATTATTAATTCAAAGGGTGTGTTTCTAACCTAAATATTTTTCATTAAATAGTGTAGGGGAAATATTTTTTAAAAGACCAATTTATCCTAATATGAAACATCATGTGGCAGGTTCTTGGAATCAAATGATTAATAATTTGCTATAATAAGAGAATTTGTTGGTAATTATTTCACACACTTCTACAAATATAACTAGTTGGTTTTGAATTTAAAATACGTTTGTGAAACTTTCTAATAGTTGATCACAACGTAACATACCAATTTAATCTCAGATAAAATATTTCATTCACAATAAAAGTTTTAAGAAATTGATACTGAAAGAAATATCTTGGTAGTAATAGAGATTTATTTGGTCTTTGTGTGTGTGTAATTTTCTGATTATAAAGCTGGGGGCTAAAATATCTCTAGTTGATATGTGAGTAAAAATAGCTCAATAATAATTAAACAATTACATTACACCCCTATCAATGGATTTCTGATGCCAAGATGATCCTCCACTGCTGATGTTGCTCCCTGAAGAAGCTCCACGGATCCTCTTCGTCAGGGGGCTGGCGAACCCCAGCAGGGATAAACTTCCACGGATCCTCTGCGCCAGGGGGCTGGCGAACCCCAGCAGGGGAGATGCTCCACGGTTTATCTGCGTCAGGGGGCTAGCGAACCCCAGCAGGGAAGAACCTCAACGGATTCTCTGGAACAGGGGGCTAGCGAACCCCAGCAGGGGAGAACCTCAACGGATTCTCTGGAACAGGGGGCTGGCGAACCCCAGCAGGGAAGAAGCTCCACGGATCCTCTGCGCCAGAGGGCTGGCGAACCCCAGCAGGGTAAAACCTCAATAGATTCTCTGGAACAGGGGGCTGGCGAACCCCAGCAGGGGAGAAGCTCCACGGATCCTCTGCGTCAGGGGGCTGGCGAACCCCAGCAGGGAAGAGGCTCCACGGATCCTCTGCGTCAGGGGGCTGGCGAACCCCAGCAGGGAAGAACCTCAACGGATTCTCTGGAACAGGGGGCTGGCGAACCCCAGCAGAGATAAACCTCCACGGATCCTCTGCGCCAGGGGGCTGGCGAACCCCAGCAGGGAAGAACCTCCACGGAATCTCTGGGTATGGGGGGCTGGCGAACCCCAGCAGGGGAGAACCTCCACGGATTCTCTGGGACAGAGGGCTGGCGAACCCCAGCAGGGGAGAACCTCAACGGATTCTCTGGAACAGGGGGCTGGCGAACCCCAGCAGGGAAGAAGCTCCACGGATCCTCTGCGTCAGGGGGCTGGCGAACCCAAGAAGGGGAGAAGCTCCACGGATTCTCTGGAACAGGGGGCTGGCGAACCCCAGCAGGGAAGAAGCTCCACGGATCCTTTGCGCCAGGGGGCTGGCGAACCCCAGCAGGGAAAAACCTCAATAGATTCTCTGGAACAGGGGGCTGGCGAACCCCAGCAGGGGAGAAGCTCCACGGATCCTCTGCATCAGGGTGCTGGCGAACCCCAGCAGGGAAGAACCTCAACGGATTCTCTGGAACAGGGGGCTGGCGAACCTCAGCAGGGGAGAAGCTCCACGGATCCTCTGCGCCAGGGGGCTGGCGAATCCCAGCAGGGGAGAACCTCCACGGATTCTCTGGGACAGAGGGCTGGCGAACCCCAGCAGGGAAGAACCTCAACGGATTCTCTGGAACAGGGGGCTGGCGTACCCCAGCAGGGGAGATGCTCCACGGATCCTCTGGGTCAGGGGGCTAGCGAACCCCAGCAGAGAAGTTCCACGGGCTGCTCTGTCGAAATGTCGAAAAAATAAAACAATTTTCTGGCCGAAGTGTCTCTTATAGATTCTTTAAATGCCTTAACCAAGAATACCTTTCTCGTACCGGGTAGAGATGCATAAGTCAATATCATTTTAGAATCAAGCATGCAATATCACAGCGGTCTGGTGGATTACATCAGCGAAACCGCTGGGAAGGTTTACCACTGATGAGCTAAGCCCTCGCAATATATTTTTGATCGAAGTAAGGACAGAGGGTGGGTGTTTTATTTATAAAAGAAAATATTGCATTATAATGGTAACATTTCGCATGCAAAGAATTCTATCTTGGGCTAGAAGGTGGGAAATCATGGCACAGAAATACAGCTGATCGAGTGTAAATAGAAAATGTTTAGATCACTTATAGGAAAGGATACACAGTGACTTTTATTGAAAACACAGGAGAAATCCAAGTGTTGACAAAATTAATTCTGTTTCCTTCAAATTAATATACGACCGGCGACTTCAAAGAGATTCCACTTCCTCAAGTTTTGTCCAAGAGTGTATACATGTATTTACATATTTGCTATTTCAAAGTTCTTTCTCATTTTTGGCGGGTTCGGAACGTTCTATATACAACAACAAACAAAATCTTTATTCCGCCTTGTAATGATTCGCCATATAGAAGATAAAAAGGAAAAATGAAGACAAATATTTACATAATTAAGGATAAAAAAGAGTTATTTTATATGTTTTTGACTTTTATTTTGTGAGAGTATTTCTACCAATACCGCGTTTTATGATAGTTATATAGTTCTATACTTATGTTCACACTTATAGGAATGATGGAATTCAAATTGTAGCTGGGAAATTTAGAAGATATGACAATACTAAAAGTTAAACTCTGTTATCACGTCAACTATAATCAAAATTTAAAATCATTCTCTCTATATAACGCAATTTTTTTATTATTAAAACAATATCCTATTGCCATTACTGATATTGAGTAAATATTAGGAAGACCTGACTCATCAGTGATGAACCCTCACAGTGGTTTCGCCAGTTAAGTTGTGTTCGGTATAAACACTTCTCTGGCGTTAGTAATCTACTTTAAACTCGAGGTGTAGTTGGAGTCTTCTCTATGAATGAAGCGGGTTTTCCAATATATTATTAACCATCTTTTAAACACTGTTCTTACACAAATAACACACAAACGCTATAATTTTTGAAAATATAGTACAAATTTAAATTTTTATTGGGATATGGTGAATAAATTAAGAAAAAGGCATCTCCTCATGGTGCAAATGAAAGTTGTGATGGCTTATTTCGATGATGGTGCAATTCATTAGTAACTTTCAGTTGCATGATAAGGAGATGCATTTTTCTTTCTTTATTTTTTTACCCAACCACAATATATATATATACAGGCAATTTTACATATCTGACCAGATATTCTTGGTCAAATATTATACCAAATATACATAGATAGAGATATTAAAATTATATAAGCTCCAACAAGTTGTGATAATAGTATTTTTATCATTATTATCCCCGATTGTGTTTCAGTGATAGAGGGGTAATTATCAAGTCTTCTATATCTCTCTTTCTGTGGAGAAATGTGTGAAATTATCCATACTAGAGTTAGTAATGTCAATTCATAATTTTGATATTTTGTAATCACATCAAGTATAGGCATTTAGAGGTTCAAGAAAAGAAGAGCTAAAAATTAAATAAGAATGTTTATTTAAATATTCTATAGCATTTATGTGCATCAATATTTCCTAAAAGGAAATGAAATGTAGACTTTGAAACTGGATTTTTTATCTTTGCAATTCCCTTGTGTTGTTTCGTTAATATCAACTCGTATTTTTAATTTTGTGATTACAAAAATATAGATATTTAGAGCTTTGAGTGCAGAAGGAGTATCATTAAGTAAGGATGTTTATTTTAACATTTCTGTAGCATTTATGTGTATCGAATTTTCCTAAAAATAATGAAAAATGGACTTTAAAAATATTGATTATTTATCTTGGCAATGCTCGATCACACACCGCTACATCTATGGTGACTTTTTTGCCAAAAGCGGTAACTCAGCAACCTTCTTATTCCAAGCGAATTTTCATCCTCTAAACCTCTGAATTATTTTTGAAAGAAGTAGTTTGACACAGATAGAACATCATAGTAGAACCAAAAGAGCACTTGAAGGGCATCCCAAAAGATTACTTTTGAAAATATATTCAAAAAATAAATTGCAATTCGAACCAAAGATGAAACGATCGAAACTCTGGGTAGATGTGGATTGGGATGTTTTGAAAAATGCTAATAGAATATTTTATTGGTCTTATAACCTTTTTACCATTCCGAGAATTTATTGGGCGCAGTAGTACACAATAAAATAGGCATCAATTTATATGGACGATTTAATATCAATCGGTTTAGCAACAACCGAGAAAAGTAGAATTTCTTGATTCTAATCTTGATTTGTGGTCAAATATGAATTTTTGTAATCATCATTGTTGTTGTTGTAGCCGTGTCCAATGAAGAGCCTCCGATGTCCCCATACATCTCTATCACAACAGTATCAATGCCCTATATCTTTAGTGTGCAAAGCTGCTGCTCTGTGTCAAATTAATTTTCTGTTGCAGTTGTTGTTGTTGCCGTGTCCAATGAAGAGCCTCAGATCTCCCCATGCATCTATATCACAGCAGTAGCTAAGTCCTCTATCTTGGGGGTGTAAAGCTGCTGCTCTGGGTCCATGTCAATTTTCTGCGGCCATTTCTGGCCATGGGTAGAGGTTAGTTCCACAATAGGATTATATCATCATTGATTTCGTTGAAAATATCTTCAAAAATTCGATAAATATTGGAATAGTGGTAATAAAAACGATATAATAAAATTTCGATATACTTTTATGAAAATATCTAAAAGCGCAATAAGTTTCTTTATTCCTACTCAGAGCGAAAATTATAAAAACAGTATATACAGAAGAATCCCAGAACAATTCTGTCAAACTCCAAATCAAGATTAAATCTCGCCCATTGAAGAGCGAAAGCTTGAAAGCTCGCAGTGGTTTTGCAATGAACTTATTGTCTGAGTTTTTAGATATTTTTATATTTTGTGAGGGGGCAATATATTATTATTTCAAGAATATAATCAATTTTTGAATTATAAAAATTTTATTGTTTTATTTTTAATATCCCTAGTACACGTGGTAACAAACCATAATAATCATGTTGGGTAGAAGTTGGCGACTGATATTACTCTAAGTTCACAACATGTCTACACGTGTAAAAAGCAGTTTAACTTTTACACTTACAAATGTGCCAGAGCTCCGTTTGTTTACTTGTACTTGCTGATGGGGTTGTACTTTTGCCAGAATCGGTGGCCATTGGACTTTTTTTTTTTTTCAAATTAAAAAATAGCGCCCAAAGCGGGATTCGTTTCCGCGTCGTAGCGGTCGAAAACCAACGGTTTAGACCATCCTTCACACTTTATAACATTTATTTAACCAGTTGAAAGGCGAGAGCTCGAGCTCTAAAGACAATATAATATGTATAACCAATATATAGTATTTCTTGAAAAAGATACTTCGGCCAGTATACATCTTTTTATTACCTCGAGGTTTCGACAAAAAGCTTTTGTCCTCGTCAGGAGCAAACAAAAATTAAAACATATAGCAAGGCGTTAAAAATTATTCTAAGGCTCTAAGGGCGTTCTCACGCGATATTCGAAATTTTGTACATCTAAAGCACGAGTCAAAAATAAATATTTAACTCACAAATATCTTCACGATAATATATAGTTTGTATAACCAATATATAATATGTATAACCAATATATAAAATGTATAACCAATATATAATATGTATAACCAATATATAATATGTATTACCAATATATAATATGTATAACCAATATATAATATGTATAACCAATATATAATATTTATTACCAATATATAATATGTATAACCAATATATAATATGTATAACCAATATATAATATGTATAACCAATATATAATATGTATAACCAATATATAATATGTATTACCAATATATAATATGTATTACCAATATATAGTATGTATAACCAATATATAATATGTATTACCAATATATAATATGTATTACCTATATATAATATGTATAACCAATATATAATATGTATTACCAATATATAATATGTATAACCAATATATAATATGTATAACCAATATATAATATGTATAACCAATATATAATAGGTATTACCAATAGTGCCCTTAACCTAATAAAAATTTGCTTTTAATTTCCTACCAACAGATTTACACTTTTATAACAAATACATTTACTGGCAATGTGTTTCTTTACAATAATAGCATTAAATATTATCTCTACAGACCTTACTGCAATGATAAAGGTTATTGAATGAGAGGGCTTGGCTCATCAGTGGTGAAACCTCTCAGCGGTTTCGCCAAATTAATCTCTAGACAGCTTTACTATCGTAATGGATTGGTTTTAGGATATACCCTGCATTCTCTATGGAATGCAGCTTAGGAGTGTTTATTGAACCTATTGACATAAGCATATCCTATGGACACTGATACTTTGCTATTTATACCTAAATACCCATATGGTAAGTGAACTGGAAAATTCTTTCAATGATTTACAGAGAGGTTATTGTATTTGCGCATTTATTAATTCAAAGGGTGTGTTTCTTACCTCAATATTTTTATTAAATATTGTAAAATAAATATTAAAAAAAGAAAGACAATTTATCCCAATTTGAAACATTGTGTGACAGTTTTTGGAATCAAATGGCTAATCATTTGCTATAATAAGAGGAATTTGTTGGTAATTATTTCACACACTTCTACAAAGATAACTAGTTATTTTAAATTTAAAATACATTCGTGAAACTTTTAATAGGTGGTCTCAACTTAACATATCAATTTAATCTCAGATAAAAATTAAAATTTTCTTTCTCAAAAAGATTTTTTTTTTTGATACTGAAAGAAATATCTTGGTGGTAATAAATATTTAATTAGTCTTTGTGTGTAAATTTCTGATTATAAAGCTGGGGGTTAAAATATCTCTAGATGATATGTGAGAAAAATAGCTCATTAATAATTGAACAATTACATTACTCCCCCTAACGATGGATTTCTGGTGCCAAGATGATCCTCCCCACTGATGCTCTGGGACAGGGGGCTGGCGAACCCCAGCAGAGTTGAACCTCCACGGACCGCTCCGGAGCAGGGGGCTGGCGAACATCAGCAGAGTTGAACCTCCACGGACCGCTTTGGAACAGGAGGCTGGCGAACCCCAGCAGAGTTGAACCTCCACGGACCGCTCTGGAGCAGGGGGCTGGCGAACCCCAGCAGAGTTGAACCTCCACGGACGCTCTGGAGCAGGGGCTGGCGAACCCCAGCAGAGTTGATCCTCCACGGAACGCTCTGGAGCAGGGGGCTGGCGAACCCCAGCAGAGTTGAACCTCCACGGAACGCTCTGGAACAGGGGGCTGGCGAACCCCAGCAGAGTTGAACCTCCACGGAAATCTGGAGCAGGGGGCTGGCGAACCCCAGCAGAGTTGAACCTCCACGGAACGCTCTGGAGCAGGTGGCTGGCGAACCCCATCAGAGTTGAATCTCCACGGAAACTCTCTGAGCAGGGGGCTGGCGAACCCCATCAGAGTTGAACCTCCACGGAACGCTCTGGAGCAGGGGCTGGCGAACCCCAGCAGAGTTGAACCTCCACGGAACGCTCTGGAGCAGGGGGCTGGCGAACCCCAGCAGAGTTGAACCTCCACGGAACATCTGGACCAGGGGGCTGGCGAACCCCAGCAGAGTTGAACCTCCACAACCCTCTGGAGCAGGGAGCTGGCGAACCCCAGCAGAGTTGAACCTCCACGGAACGCTCTGGAGCAGGGGCTGGCGAACCCCAGCAGAGTTGAACCTCCACGGACCGCTCTGGAGCAGGGGGCTGGTGTAACCCCAGCAGAGTTAACCTCCACGGACGCTCCGGAGCAGGGGGCTGGCGAACCCCAGCAGAGTTGAACCTCCACGGAACGCTCTGGAGCAGGGGGCTGCGAACCCCAGCAGAGTTGAACCTCCACGGAACGCTCTGGAGCAGGGGGTTGGTGAACCCCAGCAGAGTTGAACCTCCAGGGAACGCTGGACCAGGGGGCTGGCGAACCCCCAGCAGAGTTGAACCTCCACGGAACGCTCTGGAGCAGGGGCTGGCGAACCCAGCAGAGTTGAACCTCCACGGAACGCTCTGGAGCAGGGGGCTGGCGAACCCCAGCAGAGTTGAACCTCCACGGAACATCTGGACCAGGGAGCTGGCGAACCCCAGCAGAGTTGAACCTCCACGGAACGCTCTGGAGCAGGGGCTGGCGAACCCCAGCAGAGTTGAACCTCCACGGAACACTCTGGAGCAGGGGTGGCGAACCCCAGCAGATTGAACCTCCACGGATAATCTGGACAGGGGGCTGGAACCCCAGCAGAGTTGAACCTCCACGGACATCTGAGCAGGGGGCTGGCGAACTCCAGCAGAGTTGACCATCCACGGACCGCT